>JASANF010004469.1:0-12641 GCA_030248245.1 Trissonchulus sp. WLG1_4 | reverse complement strand
GGGGGCGCTCCGGGAATCGGGGGTTACATCAAAAATTGGCGAAAAAGTTGGCAAATGTCAAAGTTTACTATGCATATATGTAGCATGGCACAAAAGAACACTGGAGGCAAAATTTCAAATAACGTGATCATGTCACGTGACTCCCAGAGCACCAAACGTGAGTAAATTTTCGGCAAACGATAACTCTGCTTAAACTTTGCGTATAGTCACACTTTATATACCAAAATGTAGCTTATGTGCTTCTTTAGTTGAACATTCTTTTGGTTTTTAACATTTATTACGGATTTGGATAAAAAAATGTCATTATGTGTTTTCGAAGTCGAACTCTGAGCAATAAAATTCATATAAAAAAATTTCTAAGCTTTATCTTGAAAAACTAAAAAATTGTTCAACTGCGCAGAGCCTAAGGCTATAATTGTGCAAAATTTTGTAGAAAAATACCTTACCAGCATTTTATAATCGAGTGCCGAAAAATTGGTTTTGTATTCACACAGCCTATATTTGAGTCTGCTGCTTCTGAAAATGGTTTCTTGTGCGATTTTTTTGCACAGAACGCAATAGAATTGTTTTAATTTTTCATTGCGACTAATAAAATCTACGTATCGTTTGTTTGGAAAACCTCAAAAAGCGTTGATGCACTGGCTTACTTGCTGAATTTTTGTAAAAGTCGAATAAAATCAGTAAATTGTCCAATTTTTTCCATATTTTTTGCCATGGAGATATGCGCGTCAAAACATCAGAAATAGTATTTTGAGCAACTTTTCTTCAAGAAAGATAGGTCATTTTGGCTGTTTTTAAAAAATACGGCCCAAATCCTTGATTCCCGGAGCGCCCCCTTAATGCTTTTGTAACCCTACAGTCTCTATTGGGTACATGTTAATAAAACTCGTAAATCTAAAAAAAAAAATATCTGTGTCTAGGTAGTCTGGTTTGGTATAACCTAGGTTATCTAGTAACATAGTGGAGAGATAAACTATTTTTTGCAAAAGTTTGATTTAAAAAAACATAAAAATTAAAACAAATAAAAATGATCGGGGATTTGAACCAGGGACCTCTCGCTTCCGAAGCGAGAATCATACCGCTAGACCAACGAGACACACACAAAGACTTTGAAAACGTTAAGTTAAACCAAAATCTAAGCATACGTACCGTTACCGTCCTTCCACTATTGACACATGTAAATCGCACTGTTTTACATAAAAATTAACAAAATAGCAGTAAGGAAAAAGCAACTAACAAAGGTATTCTGACCATTATCTAGCTCTACCCTTGACCTACAGGTCAACTTTCTGTTTTGACATTTGTAAAACTAAGATCTTTAACCGTCAAGGCCGGTTGGCTCAGGTAGCAGTGCGTTAAGCATTTGCTGAGCATCTGATTCCAAGTCAGAAGTTTGGGGGTTCGAAACCCCACCGGTTCTCAGTTTTTGCATTCTGAGTATTCTGAGTGGTATCGCTTTTCTGCTGTTATTTACTAACACTGGATGGGTAGGCCTTCCAGTGTTCTTCAACAGTGGTAAGGAAAGCCTTACAGTGTTATTTAACACTGGAAAGTCGACCTACCGGAAATAACAGGTAAGTCTGTCTATTTGAAGGATCTGCAAATTCTATACAAACCAAGTATAAAGTACCTGTTGCGCTGTGGCGCAACAGGAAAAAATCCCGTATGGGATACTTGATTAAGAAACAAATCCGCGTGTTAGAGACTATAATTGCTATCATTGCAATCCACGTCGTTGGCGGTCGTTGACACATTCTTGCAAATCGCAGGGGCAAATTCCTGCCCAATCGGGAAGCTGTTTTGTTCGGTCTGGACGAATGTAGTAGTTCCAAAGCAACTCTTTTCCGATCGAGATTTTAGTCGTAGCTTGGAACATCAAAAAAGCTGTGGGGACTCCATCGACGTGCAAGACTTTGGTTGTTAAGCAAGCATTAGGATGCTTGGAACTGATTAATCAGAGGCCCAAAATATCCTTTCTCGGCAGAGTCAGATCCGTCTACTACGTATTCGTGGTGGTCAAGAGGATCGTCGAATTGAATTACGTACTCTTGACGTTTGAGAAATAATTGGCGTAATCTGACTTGCGCCTCACCATGAGCAGAGGCAATTTTTGCTTCATCGGAGGACTCAAGCTCTTCATATTCCTGAAGAGTATACTTTTTGCCCTCATAGTTGCATAGAAATTCGTTATTGTTGAATTGTTTTGTGGCAAAGACACCACGATTACGGAAAGGGAGATTTTCGCGAACGATGAGTCCGTGCCAGTCTTGTTTGTTGATATGATTCAATAGATATTCATTCTGGACTGGTGAACTCGCTTTTGTTTTGGCTAATCCACCCAAACGTGTCCGCAAAACAATTCTCGGCGACGGAGTCATCGTCTGAGGCAGACGATGTTCCGAGGCTGCATTAGAAATTGGTTCCTTCGACGGAGTAGTGAGTTCAGCAAGTCTACACTTTTTAGCTAATTGTGTGTCATACGTTTGCAGTGAACCCATCTCCAGAACAGCTGGATCAACTATGTTCTGTGGCTGACTTTCTGGGTAACTATCGTCGTATAAGTTATGTGACTTGTATTCGCTTAAGAAATTGACGACCTCGTCCATATAATCCATGATAGACTCATTTTCACGCAGTGACTGTGCGAGTTCAGCCAATTTCTCTTTGGCAAGAGACTGCAGTTTCGGTAGACGATATTCGGTGAATCGACGTCGGCGCCACTCATCGTAGACACACCTTAAAGCTGTCTGTTCAGTTTCGGCAATTGTAGTATGCTTATAAAACTTCCTCAAGTCTGCCATTGACGGCCGGAAGTGCGTACACTGAAGTGAAGCAGTTAAATCATGCATTTATTTAGCTACACTTAATTATCGAATAACACTTTTTGTCAAGTTTACTAATTAAAGTGAAGTTTTAGCAGTACAGTCCAATTTTTGTTAATATACAGTACTAATATTAATACTAACCATTTCGCGGACAAAAAACAATTAAAAAAGAAGCAGAGCGAGATTCTATTTACTGTAAAAATTCTGTATTATGAATGATTGAATTTTATAACTAACAATTTAATGGATTTGACATGAAAGCTAAATAATTCACAAAAACGAGAACATAGTTTGCCATTGTACTGTACTATAAAAGTAGGAAAGAAAACAAAAGACGTTCGGTGCGGCGGTAAGTCTGGTGGACAATACTTTGGGTGGTCCTGCAGTCGGTTTCTCACGCCTGTACACTTACAATAAAACTAGGCGGTTTCTCACGACTGAGCACTTAGAGGTCCTGTGGTCTGACCATATGTATGCGTCATCCGGTCTGTCTAAAAGACCCGCAGAGCAAACAATATAAATGCCCTTTGGCTGTGTGTGTTTGTGTGCGTTTTATTTGATTGGCGCATCGCCATCTTTTTTTCAAAGTTTTGATTCACTGTCCGTGACTTTATGGTGCTTAATATAATACGCCAAAAAATATTAACATAATTATTTTAAAATATATAAATAATAGAGTATAAAAAACAATTAGGTATAAGTCCGTTTCATCCTGAAGTGTGCGCTTTGAATAATGTAAACTATGAATGGACACGGTAATACGGAACGTCGAAATGCGATTAGGAGTCTCCGAATATTAACAATTGTTGCACTTTCAGGATCAGTAACCCGTAACATTAGACAGATTCTGTAACCACTGTGTATTTATTTACTTTAATAAATAACTTTAACCACTGTATTTACTTGACACTGTCAAAATAAGCGTTTTAAATGTTTATTAAATTTGTCAATTATCACTAACCGTGTAATAAGACTAACCGTTCTTATTACAAATAGTATCCGTGTAACCGCTTTAACAGACACTAAGCTATACGTTACTAGTTAGATACTATACGTCAATGGGTTACAGCCATGATACATGCTCACACAGATAGTGTGGAAACAGCTGAGCTGTAGTGACTGTCGATTAACCTGTACACGCTTTGTAGCCTTCGAACTGAGCTTGGCAGTGCTGAACGTCGTTTGTGTCAATTAAGTTTAAGTTTTAAAGCCCTTTAAGTTTGAAAGCTGGCAAACCTAAACTTTATTTTGAACGAATACATAACATAATAGCATTAACTCAAATCGTGACACATAGTACATAGGTATGCACAAGAAAAGTGCAGGCATACTTTTCACACATTTTGGACAGAACCGCACAGGCTTGACTGACTACA
This sequence comes from Trissonchulus sp. WLG1_4, assembly GCA_030248245.1. Taxonomy (NCBI): domain Eukaryota; kingdom Metazoa; phylum Nematoda; class Enoplea; order Enoplida; family Ironidae; genus Trissonchulus; species Trissonchulus sp. WLG1_4. The sequence continues at coordinate 8,440 of JASANF010004469.1, read as the reverse complement.
GAGAAAGGGTTAGGTATGGCACTGGTTAGCGTGCTTTAAGTGATTTATAGTATACGCATGTTTCTGTGAAATTTGTAAATCATGTTTCTGTGGGGCCTGTTACGCGTGGGGTTTGAGCACCCACCCCTAGCAACTTGGTTCGTTTGAATATCGGACGTTTGTAATATTTCTTATAAAACCTCCGAATGTACCTGCACGAAGTTTCCCACATGCGTATCAATTACTTTTTGTACAACCACCAGTGCTATACGGGCCAATTGATACTTGCAGCCATATGTTCGTTTAGCCGGCAAAATTACAAAATAATGCCGCCACAACTTGATCTTATAAACTAACTCCGTTCGGATTAATCAATGTCGGTAGTCTTGGGTCAGGAAGTGATTATTTGGAACAACACTTACACAGCATTGTACTAGCTACTTAGTGAACATAAAATTTCATAACAAAAAACGCTCATTTTACAAACTATGAGCAAAACTGCTTTGACGACATTACTACCTTAAATGGCGCAATTGTTACTGTAATTAGTAAATTAATATTAACGGACATACAACTGCAAATGTCGTTTGATGCAAAGGTGGTAGTTGCGGTTTCGAGTTTTTTGTGCTTTCTTTGTAAACTTTGCGCCCACAGAGTTCACGTTACAAATTAAGCCTAAGTCTAAATTTTTTGGCACAATTATAAAGGTCAACATCCCCAGGCGTGTTTCTAACTTTCTCGAAATTTTACCTGTGGAGATTTCTAGAGGGCCCTAATTACGAGAAAATATGTTACATTTTCGGTGCGTTTATTCTTAAGCTATTTTCTCAGTAAATTGACTAGTTCTTTGAAAAAGTGAGGGAAATGCCTAGGAATTTTAAATGTCAAAAACTTTACTAACTTTCAGCCCCGACAGGTAATCGTATAATTCAGAGCTGTGGCGCAAACTTTTTCTAAAAAATCCTAATATTTGGAAAGGACCTTTCTTTTGCGGATTGTACTGGAAACAATTCAAAGGTTAAATTTCAGTGCAGGGCATACATTTAGGTAACATATTGTTCTACTAATGCAAAAAATGCATGTGATTCGAGTTTGTAAACGCTGAGCTATGGCTTTCCAAAAAAACAGCTAAAAAGGCAATTACTAGAGATCAGCCGCTAAGCCAAGTGTCGGCCCCGGGCCGGCCCGGGGCCGCAGCCATTTTCACCGGGCCGGGCCCGGGCCGGCATCGGCCCGCGGCCCGCCACCGGCCCCGGGCCGCGTGGCAGCGGGCCGGCCCGGGGCCGTTGCAGTCGGCCCGGTCGGCCCGGTCAGCCCGGTTGCTGCCCGCTGTTTGCCGGGAATCGGCCCGGTCAGCCCGGCTGCTGCGCGCTGTTTGCCGGGAATCGGCCCGGGACCGGCACGGCCGGCCCGGTGGGCCTTGGTTGGCTTGATCAGTAATAAAGACTGCTAAAGTCCAAGGACGACTGTAGCTCACTAATAATTTACATACAACTGTAACGTTTTGCATTACAAACACAAAGCTGCCCCTTAAAGTAGCAGTGTTATTCCCCAGCTGTTGCTTTGATAAGATAGCGCGAGCTCTCGGACCTTACACATAATGCGCTGTAGAATGAATTAATGAATAGCAGACGCTGAACGGAAAGCTAAAATATTGAAACTTGTATCAGTCTTGATGTAGGTGGGGTGCACCCCACCAAATAAATCAATAAACTTAAGTCTCCGCTTAGGCGTTTACAAAAAGCTTCAACTGCACTAATCCTCACATTGTTGCAGCGCACTTGAGTCAAATTATAAACTTAAGCCTGAGAACATAAGTATAGTCCAACCGCCGTTGGTTTTAGTTCCCGCTCACAGCACTTGCTTTTAAATACATTCATATTAAACTGAAGACAATCGCTAGTTGCCGTGAACACCAGTTGCTCTACGAGTGTTTGTTTGTGACGTCCATTCTGCATGTATAATTTCATTTGATTGGTTCGAGGCTGAAGCTCCACCCCGCGGCCCGGTCAGCCCGGTCGGTCCGGTCGGGCCGGTCGGCCCGGGGCCGGCCCGCTGCCACGCGGCCCCGGGCCGGTGGCGGGCCGCGGGCTGCAATGCAGCCGGGCCGGGCCGGGGCGGGCCGTCTGACTGAGCGTCGGCCCGGGGCCGGCCCGGCCCGGTCGGCCCGCGGCCCGCCACCGACCCCGGTCGATCTCTAGCAATTACCCCCTCAAACGGGGCATACGAATAAACGTACATACATGGGAACACAAGTAATGCCCGTTTCGTTCGTTTATTCGTTTCTACATTTATCGTTTATACATTTAGGGCAAACGAGCATTGGAAAGTATGGATATAAAGCTGAACGGACGGATAAAGATAAGATCCACGCTTTTAAGCCAAAGGTCCGTTCGCCAGGCGGAAACACGTTTTTTCATTTGGATGAACGGGCATATAATATGTATTGCTGAGGTACACAACTTCTATCTACTGTCACGTCTCTCTACTACCACTTTTCTCTGTCACAACTTCTAACACCACTTCTATCTACTAGGATTACTGAACCTAATTTAACTCCGTACTGACGGAGAACTTTTGCATCTGGTAATGATAGCGATTTTAAATCAGAGTATTGTACTTTGCTAAGGATCGCCTGATCGGCTTTAAAATTTAAATTACAAGTTTGGGCGGATTGAAAGCTGCAAAGCAGTGCCTCCAAAGCTCTCCAGCCAGCAATGCTAAGCAAAAGCATGGTAAGACAGCCTCGCGCAGCCAGCCTTCATCAAAAGTCCACGCCCGCAAGAAATTTAATTTTGAACAAAATTTGAAAAAATTTCAAAATTTTTTATTGTCATACAATAACTTACGTCAGGATCTAGATTTGGTCGAACTAGTCTAAACTAGACGCACTAGTCTTGTTTACCTTACTATACTATATAAACTTTCTTGCTAAAAAATAATTACGATAATAACTCAGGATCGGCTCAACGCAGAAACGTCATTTTTACGTTATCATATAGCCGACAGCGTTGCCAAAAATTTTTTTCAACTCAGAACAGTAGGCGCTTTTAAATGATACCTTACTTGACGTATACTGTTCACGTTTAAACGTTTAAATTTCCAATTCTAAATTATGACGCAAGCTTAACGTCAAGTTAAAGGCCATGTCACCCATCATTTGAAAGCTCTAACAATTTCCTCTCAAACGACGTTAAAATTATTATTCTCCCACTTCCGTATGAAAAGTTATGGCCCCTGAAAGGTTTTCTAAAAGGGGCTGACTGTACAGATCACACCATGGGTGATCAAATCCCAAAACAATTGAATTTGGGCAAAAATTTAAATTTTTTTGCTCATTTTTCAAATAATGTAACATAGCACAGACTTCACTGAAATAAATACGATCTGGTCGAACTAGTCTAAACTAGACGCACTAGACTTGTTACAATATTTACAATATGAACTATCCTAATAATTATGATAATGAAAATAATTCAACTTCTACTAGTCATATAAACATACTGAAAACGCCAAATTGTAGAGAAGCGAATTCTGGACTGGATCTGTAACTGTCAAGGTTGTAACACCTACTATCCTTAAGTTATGACGCCAAAACGCCAAACATTTGACGTTTGGGCAACAAAACATGAAGGCGATCTATTTTGACGTTTTTTCTGCAAGTAAAACAAATATAACCCTGTTTTTGGTATAACCAAAAAGCTCTTTTTCTGCCCTAACTAACAATGAAAACTAGAACTTTTTACACGGTACCAGAATAAAGTAATAGCCTAAAGTACGTCAAAATGACGCAATATTTAGTCAAAACATTTTGACGTTTTTCGGCATATAAGTCAGCGGTGACCTATAGCTTTTTGGTATCAAATGAAAGCTCTAACTCTTAGGTGTCCAACAACCAATACTAAACCTTTTTATGCGGTACTTGAAAAAAATTATGGCCAAAACCATGGCAGTGGTCCAGTATTATTAATATTTCAAAAGTGTTTTGACGCTATTGGAAGCATGTCAACCAGAATCTATAGTTTGGTTAGTGTCAATTGAAAGCGCCTTTTCTGAACTATCTAACTGCGGAAACTAGAAAATTTTTGGTGGACCATAAAAAAAGTTATACCAAAACCGTGGTGGATGAAGAACATCATTATTTAGTCAAAGACGTTTTTTGGTATATAAGTCAGCGTCAACGTATAGCTTTTTTGGTATCAAATGAAAGCCCGTCTTCTGCCCTATCCAATTTTGAAAACTAGGATGATGAAACTGACAAAAAGAATTGAAAGGGCTTTCGAATGATACTTTACGTTTACGGACGCAACGGCCAGTCACGTATGACTATTATTTTATACTGACCCTTGGTCGCCGCTTACGTCATCATGCGACCTATCAATCGATAGAACTTGATGAAAGCAAGCATATAAAACAAGTTTCACGTCGATACCATATCCCTGAAAAAAGTTATGGCTCCTGGTATTTTGCCCTTTGGTGACTACCTACAATCACCTCATATGCGATCAAATCGCATTGTAATTCAAATTCAATGAAAATTCGAAAAAAAATTTAAAAAACTTTTGTTGTCATATAATAAATTAGTTCTAGATTTGGTCGAACTAGTCTAAACTAAACGCACTAGTCTTGTTAATATACTTATACTATCCTATTCATATTGATAATGAACATGTCAACTCCATATTGAAGTATCAGTTAGAACCACATGTGGCACTATGACGTTTACCTTTCAAATCTCGTGCAGTAGCTTGGTTCCAAAGTTATAAGCTACGTAAACTGGAGTTATTTGCCTGTTGCTACAATCAACATTTGCACGTTATTACACAAAACTCTCTACTTCTCATCTGTTTCATCAAAATGTCTAAAAGAAGCGTTAATGCTTCATACTACACTGCTAAGCTGTGACTTTGTGTTTAAAAAGGCGTAAAATGGAGTTATTTTTCCTCCGCAGAATCCTCCGCGACAGGCCATTTGTAGTTTGCTATTTCTGGAGGTTATCCACAAAAATGACCACAACTTAGGCTATGAACATCGTAGAAAGTTGAAAATTGTGTCATTGGATAGACAATTTTTAGCCCTTTCGAATGACATATCACATGATGGCGCAACTTCCTGAAAATAAGTCCAAATTTCACTTTCTAAATTTTGACGTACGTTAAACGTCATGTCACAGGGTCATGTGACCCATGTGCAATTGCATTTAGGCAAAAATTTGAAAAAATTTTGTTAATTTTTTAATAATGTAACATATAGCGGACTAAACTAAGATAAATACGATATAGTCTAAGTAGTCTAAACTAGACACACTAGACTTGTAATATTAATTAATATATATATATATATATATATATATATATATATATATATTAATTAATATTACAAGTCTAGTGTGTTTATTAGACTACTTAGACTATATCGTATTTATCTTAGTTTAGTCCGTTACATTATTAAAAAATTAACAAAATTTTTATCAAATTTTTGCCTAAATGCAATTGCACATGGGTCACATGACCCTGTGACATGACGTTTAAGCGTACGTCAAAATTTAAAAGTGAAATTTGGACTTATTTTTAGGAAGTTGCGCCATCATGTGATATGTCATTGCGAAAGGTTAAAAAAATTGTCTATCCCATGACACAATTTTCGACATTTCTACGATGTTCATAGCCTAAGTTGTGGGTCATTTTTGTGGATAACCTCCAGGACAAACTACGAATGGCCTGTCGCCAGAAGTACAGAAAAGAAAAAATAACTCCATTTTTTACGCCTTTTTGAACACAAAATTCACAGCTTCGCAGTGTAGTATGGAAGCGTAACGCTTCTTTGAGACATTTTGATGAAACAGATGAGTCAAGTAGTTTGTGTAATGACGTGCAAATACTTGATTGTAAGCAACAGGCAAATGCTAACTCCAGTTTCCGTAGCTTCTAACTTTGGAGCCCAAGCTATCACGATATTTGAAAGGTAAACGTCATAAGTGCCAGCACATGTGGTTCTAACGGATACTCAAATATGGTTGACATGTTCATTTTTATCAAATATGAATAGGATAGTATAAGTATATTAACAAGACTAGTGCGTTTAGGTAATTTCGACCAAATCTCAAAACTAATTTATTATATGACAAAAGTTTTTAAAATTTTTTTTTCGAATTTTTATTGAATTTGAATTACAATGCGATTTGATCGCATATGAGGTGATTGTAAGTAGTCACCAAAGGGCAAAATATGCCGAGGACCATAAGTTTTTTCGGGATCACTTATCGACGTGAAACTGCTTTTTATATGCTTGCTTTCATCAAGTTTTATCGATTGATAGGTAGCATGATGACATCAGCCAGCGACCAAGGTAGTATGAGACTAATAGTCATTCGTGACTGGCACGTTGCGTCACGTAAACGTAGAGTTAAAAATATTCGGAAGCCCCCCTTTTCGATTCTTTTTGTCAGTTTCGTCATCCTAGTTTTCAAAATTGGATACGGCGGAGGACGGGCTTTCATTTGATACCGAAAAAGCTATACGTAGATTTCACTGACTTATATACGAAAAAACGTCTTTAAGCTTTTAGAATAATGATGTTCTTCCATCCACCACGTTTTGGGTATAACTGGTTTTTTTTTTATGCGTCCAAGCCAAAAATTTTCTAGTTTTCGCCATTTGATGGTTCAGAAAAGGCGCTTTCAATTGACACTAACCAAACTATAGATTGTCGTTGACATGCTTCCAATAGCGTCAAAACACTTTTGAAAATGTTAATAATAAAATGTACCACTGCCATGGTTTTGGCCATAATTTTTCAAGTACCGCATAAAAAGGGTTTAGTATTGGTTGTTTGGACACCTAAGAGTTCAAGCTTTTCGGTTGCCAAAAGCTATAGGTCACGGCTGGCTTATATGCCGAAAAACGTCAAAATGTTTTGACTAAAATGTTGCGTCATTTTGACGCATTTTTACTTAGGCTATTACTTTATTCTGGTACCATGTAAAAAGTTCTAGTTTTCCCATTGTTAGTTAGGGCAGAAAAGAGCTTTTTGGTTATACCAAAAACAGGGTTATATTTGTTTTTACTTGCAGAGAAAATGTTAAAAATACGACTTCATGTTTTTGTTGCCCAAACGTCAAATGTTTGGTTTTTTGGCGTCATAATGTTTTGAGGAAATCATTAGGTGTTACGACCTTTAGAAACAGTTTTGCAGATCCACTTTTCAGAATTCGCTTCTCTACAATTTTGGCGTTTTCCGTATGTTTATATGACTAGTAGAAGTTGAATTATTTTGATTATCATAATTATTAGGATAGTTCATTATTGTAAAATATATTTCTAACAAGTTCTAGTGCGTCTAGTTTTAGACTAGTTACGGCCTAGGATTTATTTATTTCAGTAGGAATCTGTGCTATGTTACATTATTTGAAAAATGAGCAAAAAAATTTAAATTTTTTGCCCAAATTCGATTGTTTTGGCGGAATTTTGATCACCCGCCCCATCGTGTCGAGTATCCATACAGTCAGCCCCTTTTTGAAAAAACCTTTTAAGGGCCGTAACTTTTTCATACGGAAGTGGGAGAATAAGATTTTAACGTTGTTTGAGAGGAGAATTGTTAAAGCTTTTCGAATGATAGGTGAGTTTTCAGTGGCCTTTAACTTGACGTTAAGCTTTTTTGCGTCATAATTTAGATTTGGAAATTGAAACGTTTAAACGTGAACAGTACGTCAATTAAGGTATCATTTAGAAAGCGCCTACTGTTCTGAGTTGAAAAAAATTTTTTGGCAGCACTGTCGGTATAATGATAACGTTGAAAATGACGTTTACATTATTGACCGATCCTGAGGTAATTTATTTTTTAGCAAGAAAGTTTATATAGTATAGTAAGGTAAACAAGACTAGTGCGTCTGGTTAAGAATAGATCGACCAATATCTAAGATACCTAACATAAGTTATTGTATGACAATAAAAAATTTTGAAATTTTTTTCAAATTTTGTTCAAAATTAAATTTCTTGCGGTCGTGGACTTTTGATGAAGGCTGGCTGCGCGAGGTATTCTTACCATGCTTTTGCTTAGCATTGCTGGCAAATGGAGAATTTGGAGGCGCTGCTTTGCAGCTTTCAATCACCGCCCAAACTGTAATTTAAATTTTAAAGCCGATCAGGCGATCCCTTAGCAAAGTACCAAATACTCTGATTTGGGGAATCCTATAATTACCCAGATGTCAAAAGTTCTCCCCGTCAGTACGGAGTTAAATTAGGTTCAAGTAATCCTGATAGAAGTGGTACGTGTTGAAAGTTGTGACAGAGAAGAGTGGTGGTGGTAGAACGAGACAGTAGATAGAAGTTGTGTACATCAGTACGTATTATATGCCGTTCGTGCAAATAAAAAACATTATCTCCCACCTCGAACGGACCTTTGGCTTAAAGCCGTGGATCTTATACTTATCCGTCCGTTCAGCTTTATATCCATAGGCCGA
>JASANF010004468.1:0-67184 GCA_030248245.1 Trissonchulus sp. WLG1_4 | reverse complement strand
CATATATATATATATATATATATATATATATATATATATATATATATATTATATATTTAGTATATATATTTATACATACAATAATAAGTAAATAAACTAGAAAAACTGTTGTAACAATTATGAAAACTGACGAAAACGTAACTACCACCTTAAACACAAATTTCCTGTTTTTTAGGGAAAATGTGAAATGGTGTGTTGCAATAAGGCCAAAGGCCATTACGTATATAATTTTATGACCACTAGAATAGGAAAATTTAGCACTATTGCGGATTTTGAGAATTTGCACTTTTTGTAGCTCAAAATATAGAAGAGCTTTTTACACGAAATTTTGTGTGTGTACACCCCTTGGCAATACCTAAGTGATGGCAAAATTGCAGCCGGATCGGTCAAGTATTTTCTGAGATACCTTCGGGGACCCCCCAAAATTCACAGACTTTCGCTCTTTTTTCCCAGAACTTTTCTCGCCAGTAGTTTTTCCGAGCGACACCTTTTTTTGGTTTTTTCACATTTCGTATAGCCTGCAATAGACACGGAAAAAAATTGTTTTACTCGGGTGTTTCCGTGAGGGGCTGTGCTGGGAGGGGGGAAACCCCTGTTTTGGGGTCCCTTTAGTATGAAAAAGTTTACTTTAACTTTTTAAGAAGTTGCGCAAAACGGCCAGTCATGATCTTTTGCATGTGAGGTGGTACGGTAGTGGAATAGAAACTAACATGGATTTTTTTGAATTTCGGCGTATAAGCCCATAAGCCTATATGCCCAAGCCCATACCCCCCGCCACGTGTAATTTGGTAATTTGGGGGTAATATGGTGTCCTGAACACGAATCTAGGATTTATTTTTGTCTATAACCACTCTGGTGTGGACCCCCATACCCCCCATGGTGCCCCTAGGGGGTCAAATTTGGTTAGTTTTTTAAAATTGGAAATTTTGATGTTGATGGGCTAATTTTATAGGCTGAACATGAATCTGAGGGCCATTTTAGTTTGACTTTCGTGGACTACAATAGGACCCCCTTCGGGGCACCCCCTCCCCAACAGTAAGTCCAAACGGTGAAATTTTCGAAATTGGGATTTTGATGTTCGTAGAGGTCATTAAAGCCTCCGAATCCAAATCTGTGGGCTATTTTTGGTGTTACTTTCGAGCATAGATGCACATAGGGGGGGTTGGGGGGGTATCCACCCCCCCCCCTGAGGGGGGTCGGCACCCCCCCTCAGACATCCGGCACCCCCCTCCCCTCAACCCCCCACCCCCCTCTGATGGCCAAGTAAGTACCCCAAAAATGCGTAAAAAATTGACTAATTGCAAAAAAATGTCGCCTGCGGCCAAAAAAGTACCCCAAAAATGAGTTGAAAATCGAAAAATTCTGAACAATTTTCGGCTGTCGCCGAAAAATGGCCAAAACTAGGGACCACCCCCCCTTCCACCAGGGGTCGGGCACCCCCCCCCTCGCCGATTCCCCCCCTGCATCTCTGTTTCGAGGACACTCCTACGACCTAGCCCTCTCAGGGTATGTGCCTCTTCCCCACAGGGGGGTTTCAAATTGTAAAATTTTCGAAATTGGGATTTTGATATCCATAGGGGTCTGGCATATTTTCAGGCAAAATTTTATGGGTTGGGGCGCGATGGGGGGGGGCAGCCCCCCCCCCCATGGATGGGGGGGGGGCGTCGGCCAAGATGGGGGGCGCACCAATTTCACGATAAAACACTATTTTTACACGAAAAAATTATTATGTGTTAAATGTACGTTTTCATACGTTATTCTAGCTACACTAAGCAAAAAAGGACCCAAAAACCCGACGAACACGACTTCGCTACTGCTAAAAATTCGCTAGAACGTCCTTCCGGCAAAAAAAATTTTATGGGGGGGCACCCCATCTGAAATGGGGGGGCGCGACCAAAATGGGGGGAGGCCCCCCCCCCAGCCCTCCCCCACTAAAAATATGCCAGGGGGTAGTAATTGTGAGCCCCTGACTACAAATCCGCTGTTTGATTTTGTCTCACAAAGAACCCATATATACACCTCTAGCATAAGGTCGAAGTGGTAACATTTTCAAAATTTGGATTTTGGTGTTTATAAGAGTATATAGTTTGAGCCCCTGGAAAGAAGTAAGTCCGGTGTGGTCTACCTATGACCGTCCGCTACAGTCAGTGCAGCCGTCATGGCTATAATACAATTTATGTATATAGTTATAGACTATAGTTACACAATACATATTGAATTGTATTTAAATTGCTTGCTGTTTGCTTGCTTTCCACTGCAGCGGAAAAAGAGATAGGACTAGTAAGAAAAAATGCCCTTGTCGGGCGGCTCCTTGGGTAGAATAGGGAGCTGTCTATTGGTCTAAAGCGGAAAAAAGCTCAGGCTGAGCTTGTAAAAGCAGTCGGACAAGACTTTATTAACGAGAATAGGCAATTAATCTGAGCTTGTTAAAGTAGGTGGACTAGGTATACCTGTTGAGAATAGGTATGATCTTCGTAGGGCAGACACTGTTTTCCGCACCCCAAGTTTTCAGAAAAAAAACAGCGCACGGTGCCGTCCCTAGCCGTCCTTGATCCGTTCTGGCTGCGCGTTGCAACTCTGCTAGTTCGCATATGAGCTAGCACTTTTAAGAGGATATGAAGTAGTCTATCCGGTCTTGTTGAGGTGAAATTCAAGTGCTCTAATAAAAAACAGCTTGTTTTTGTTTAATTTTTTAGGCGTCATCAGTGGTGGTGCGCTGGGGGCTCGTGCCTTGGCAATTGGAACAGCTTGGGCCGTTGGCGGTGTGGGTTTGCTGACTATTGGCATTAGCCAATTGATGGGCGTTCATTCTTTGGTTGAATTTAGAATGAAAATGGAGAGCATGTTTAAATCTATTGTGCCAGACATACCGCGTAATCCTAACCCCGGAAGGAGCGACTTTAAAAGTTTTCGAGAACTTTTTGAGTATTTAAGCAAAGAAGGCAAGAAGCCATGAGCTGGATTATTAAACAGAAACGAGACAAGCAGAAGTTGCTTTGGATCAAAGTTAATTGGCTGTGATTAAGCCGAAACATGGTCGGCCATTACGACACTACGGATGACCGTTGCCCCGCCTTCATCCTGAAAAGACGGTTAATGTTTCTGATTTTGCGGAATCAAGGAAAACGTCTAGATTTTTACAAACTTTTCTGCGTTGTTACCATACATGTACATGGGGTCTCGGTCTGGGGGGGGGGCTCGCCCGGAATTTTCGAAATTTTAGGGGGGCTTGTCCCGGCGTTTTGGGGGCTTGAACCGACAAAAACGCAAAAATTTTCAATTTTCGCCTAAAAATAGGAAAATTTTCGCAAAAATCGCATGTTTTTAGCGATTTTTTCACTTTTTGCTCATTTTTAAAACATTTTACAGCGATCTGGGGCTATTTTTGAGTTTTCAGGTACCTATTTTCAGCAGCCAAGGAGGGGGGCTTGTCCCGACCGGTGAAATCTGAGGGGGGCTTGTCCCGAAATTTCAAATCTGGGGGGGGGCTTGCCCCCCCCAGACCCCCCATGTACATGTGGTTGTTACTATTAGTCTGTATAGTCTGTATATAATCAAATAGTCGTTTTTGAGGTCTTTTTGGCACTATATTTTGAGTTTTGAAAATATAGGATTTTAGATTTTTGTTTTTTTTTAGTTTTTTGAGTTTTTTTTAAGTTTTTTGAGTTGATTAATGAGTAGATTTGTTAGAATTGTTAGAATGAGTTTTAGTGCTGTTTGTTAGCTTGTGTCACTGGTGGGGTTATAGAACTTAGCATGACTAGACCCACTTCGATGGAGCAATCATGGCGTTGAATGTCTGTGAGGCTGAGCCGATCGACCAAACCTAATTAACTGAAAATAATTTTGTAGCCTGATTGAAAATTATTCGATTGGGTGTAAATGCCTATCTGCATCTTTCCAACTCGCCTTAACATGAATTTGTGTGCCTTGGCGTGACTCCTCAACAGCAACAATTGCGCGTTAAAAATAAGCAAAATTAGCAATATCACGATTCTCGACTAAAGGAAGAGATAATGCAGTGTTCACTTTCATTGTTTCTGAGCGTCAGCGTTTTTTGCCATTATAAACTTTGCGTTAGCGTTTTTGCAATCGTATTTGTACACTGTTGTAAGTGAAGCTATTTGTTGCCAGTAATGCTGGTCTTTATGCACACAGCGAGTTTTGTGCAATACAATAATAGAATTAGTATTTCCATACACACATATATATATATATATATATATATATATATATATATATATATATATATATATATATATATATATATATATATATATATATATATATATATGGTATTTATAAAACGTACATTCTATACGTACATATGTAATGTGCCGGTTTTGTTAACACATCGGGTTAATAATGTTAATGCAGTAATTTTATTCTGAACAGGTGTGTAATTTGTGGTTATGGTGCTGTATAATAATGCATTATTTTCGCGAATAAATCAAGTTTAGATTGGTGTATCGTGTGATGCCGTTTGTTATCTGATAAAAGTCTGTTATTAAAAACATTTAAGCTGTGTGTTTGCATTTTCTGTTAAATACCTTGAAGTCTATAGTATACTTTTATTAGCTTTTTATTTGAGCTATGGTTATGCCGCTGAAGCTACGTATTCATTTAGCTCATGGCTGCTTGTTTCACTCTACGGAATCGAGTTTTTTTCACGTTACCCAACCACCATTATTGGTTGTATGAGATACCCGACCGATACGTTCGCAGTAGACCAAACGTAGTTTATGACTTTATTGCAATTTTTGCCCAATTTTCCCCTAATTGCCGGCCTTCGATTCATGCAACGTTGTGCTTTGGGTGATTCTGAGGGAAGCTAAGCAGTATCCAGTATTTTTGGTTTGCTGGATCGGTAGAAGTCAATGCGAGATTTTTAGCTCTCAGGCCCACACCGGTTGTGTTAGTTTTGTAATACAGGGAGTGTAGTTTTGTAAACGCTAAAAGACTCAGAGACTAAGAGTGTAAGTGTAAAAAAGCTGTGTGAATGTCGACCAAACCATCGAACCAAGTATTTTTTGCGAAATACATGAATGAATTACTTTATTTTTACTATAGGTATTTATTTAACAGAGGCTGTGCATTGAAACCCAATAGATACATGTGTTGTACTGGGTGGCAGAAAAGTTATTTGTCAAAGCTTATATATACCGCTTTGTTCCTGTAAAATCAGATTCGCTATCACCTGATAAGAAGCATGTGCCCGTGCAGCTGTTCAGCGTTCAGTTAGCTCTTGGTTGGAATTTGCTGTCAGCACTCAGCCCATATGGCATATTATTTGGGAATTTTACCGGGGAAGGTCATTTTTGGAAAGTTTTTGTTTGCACGTGGTGATAAAGTTTATGCTGACATAGCAGTTTAAATATGATTAGGACCACAGATTTTTCAGAGTAAGCAAATAGTTTTGCAGTTTTCGGTTGTATTGGCTGATATATCTCATTTCAGAGTCTCAATTTGAACTGTGGGTAACTTTGAACAATTGTGCAGTGACTCGAACCATTCCATTAATTTTGTTAGTAATTATTCATTAATTGTTTTTACTACTTGCCAACATGTCAAAGCCTGCGTACAAAGTGGGTAAGTTTACGCTATTTTCTACATAACTCTGGTTTCATTACCATTTTCTTAATGAATTATTGTTGAATATTATTCTTGGTGTGTAAAACTTCAGCTAGCAGCATTCGACAAATACTTAAAATTTAAGACAAAGACAAGCATCTGAAACTCTGAATTTTGCTAGGATTTTTCAAATTATTGCCAAAATTAATTGTTAATATATACTTATATATCAATGCCAAAATCATAAAATGGGTTTAGATTCCGTAAAGTTATGTATGCGCTAAGCGTATGTCAAATAAGTCGCTAGTGTGATATACGACGTTTTCCTCAAGGACCACAGCCATAAGCCATAATATGTAACCATTTTTTTTTTGGGGGGGGGGGGGGTGGCGTGAGCCTCGTGGGCTGTGGATACGTAACAACTTTTCCGCATGTTTTCCTTCGTGAGTCACCGTTTTAGCGTCGCGGGGTAGTTTCTAGACTGGATGTTAATGACGGGATGTTAACATTTAGTTTCGTACAGTGGCAGTATTTTTTAGAGTATGATTGCCATATTTTCTTCTTATTAATTCTGTCCAAGCAATTATATATTCTTTGTTTTTCAGCCGACATTAATTTGGCTGAGTTTGGCCGCAAGGAAATCACCTTGGCCGAGAATGAAATGCCCGGGCTGATGGCGATGCGGGCCAAATACGGGCCGTCCAAGCCGCTCAAGGGAGCCCGCATTGCCGGATGCCTGCATATGACTGTGCAGACGGCTGTGCTCATTGAAACTCTGACCGAATTAGGCGCTGAGGTATATGTTATGTTGATTATTGTAACGATGATTCAGCGAGTCAGAATAAATTATTCTCGCCTTAAAACAGCATATATATATATATATATATGTATATATATATAATATGTACGCAGATGATCTGTGAGTGGGGTTAATCTTCGCCCAGTTTTCATTCGCCTAGACAAGCTCTCGTCAAATTAGACTAACTAATATGGCAGTCCTGCTTTCATTATGACAAAAAAATTAACTTTACATTAATTGTTGGCATACAGTATCTTGACCACGTTCATCACCCGTAAATTTAGGACACCTGCCAAACTATTTGAGTGCTTTATTGCGCAACTGCATTTATGAGCAGAGATGCACCGGGGCAATCGGGTGGGGGGTATCTAAACCCCGACGGAGGGGAAGGTGGTCCCCGGTTTTGGTCGGTTTTCTGAAAATTTTTGCGGTTTCATTATTTCCAGCGAATTTTTGGCACTTTTTTGGCCGTCAGAGGAAATTTTCGACCCCCTTCAAGGTGCAAGTTAGGGCTGTTGTGTATTTTCTAGTTGAATACTTTAATAGCTTCAAAGATATTGAACAAGTCCGAATGAGCGTGAATCTTCGCAATGCCTACAGAAATTTGAAACCAAGCAATCTGTACTTACTGCTGTTTTATACACTTGTTTCAGGTCCAGTGGTCCAGCTGCAACATTTTCAGCACCCAAGATCACGCTGCAGCGGCCATTGCCAAAACGGGAGTCCCAGTATACGCATGGAAAGGAGAAACTGAAGAAGAGTATATCTGGTGTATTGAACAGGTTTGCAAGGCGACATTATTTGTGTTTCGTTGTGTATTTTGTTTACTCTTCAAGCAATTTGTTCGATTCCTTTCTTAACTTTACTAAAAGCGTAGTTTAACTTAAACCTGTCCTGTGTCGCCAAAATTTATCAGTAAAAAATTATATACTGATTTTACAGATTTCTGTTGCTTGAGTAATATGAGTTTTTGAGATTTAGTAGAAAATGCTGGAATTCAGATTTCAGAAGCAGTAAAGAATCTTCAGATACATGATAAACTAAGGTTACCAACATGAGTGTCAAGTTCACAAGACATATTTTGAGCATTTGTAACTTTACGTATATTCGTATAGTCGTATGAATTGCTATGAAATATTTTAGACGCTGATTTTCAACAATGGCAAGCCTTTGAACATGATTTTGGATGATGGTGGAGATTTGACTAATCATGTTCATCAGAAACACCCCGAATTGTTATCTGGTATGGCACAGATTACTAAAGCTTGGCTTTTAATAGTAGAAATTGTAAACCCTTTTTCTTTTTATTGTGCTTTTTTTGTCTGTCTCTGTAATATGTATTCGTTTGAGCGGATTACAATATTATGCACTGGATACAGTGTAGGAATTTGACACAATGTCAGGAAATTACTTTAGAAAATTTATTAAAGTGACCGCTCTTTGCATATGATTTTGGGGTTGATCGTACTTGCAGCTGTGTGTTCGTTCATCCGGCAAAATTACGGAATAATCAGGCCACTAATAGTGTGTAAAGATCAACTTGCGGAATGCAGAGTCATTTATTTATTTCATATTTCTCCGGCTGAACAGGCGTTCGGCTGTGTTGGTTAGTATTCAACCTTTACTTGTAGTATTTTTCCTGGATAACTCTTCTCTTTTTCAGAAATTAAGGGTATCTCCGAAGAAACAACCACAGGCGTCCATAATCTGTACAAAATGTTCAAGAAAGGAGAATTGAAATGCCCAGCCATCAATGTCAATGATTCTGTCACGAAGGTAGGGGAAAGTAAATTACATGGTAGGCATTCCTAAAAGTTGCAGTTTAAATAACAATAAAAAATCCATTATTATGACGTTTTTTTGCATTAAAAACAATCATCGGACACATAACGCATCTTTTGAAAAAGTTGCTTGCTTTTATAGGTACGGTACCAACAGTTTAAATCCAGGCCTCCTGGTCCTCCTGTCTGAAACTATTTTTATAGTGGTCCCTTTCTAGTAACTAATTTATTTTAAAATATTCTTCTATCTAGTTTTGTTTTTTATTTTCAGAGCAAATTCGATAATCTTTATGGAATTCGCGAGTCTCTCATTGATGGCATCAAGCGAGCTACTGATGTCATGTTGGCCGGAAAGGTATACAATCGAATATTATTGTAATTTGCACCAACACCAAGACAGCAAAAACTAAAAAAACTACAGAAGAGTAATGTTTTCCAGTAGACTAAGATGTAATATTTTAGTCCAAAACTTTTCAATTTAAATTAGTTATCAACGTGAGATCGTTACATATTAATGTTTTACAGTACATTATGTTTTTGTCACAAGGCTTACATAGTTTTGAAAATTTGTATGTCGTATTTACGGATGTCGTTGCGGTTGCATTGATAGTAGACTATTCCCGCTACATGGCTGTTTACTGTAGTGACATGAAACGAATATTGACATTCACAAAAAGTTTATATATAATAATTAACAATTATTGTTTTTATTTGGTAATGGTTGCTGAGGTTTTATTTTATTTCACAGATAATTTATTTTACTAATTATTGGAATGTTAGTTTCTGTACGTGATTCATAATGAAGGTGTGCGTGTGTCCAACAATTGAGATTGACCAAAGTGCATTAATTCCAGGTTGCCGTTGTGGCTGGCTACGGGGACGTGGGCAAGGGCTCCTGCCAAGCCTTGATCGGCTTCGGCTGTCGTGTGATTGTGACTGAGATCGATCCCATCAACGCCCTGCAGGCCGCCATGGAAGGCTTCGAAGTGACCACCATGGAAGAGGCTGCCCCCCGCGCTCAGGTCTTTGTCACCACCACCGGCTGCAAGGATATCATTCGAGGTTAGGGGCGGTCTCCGTCAATCATATAGACAATCAGGATAATCTGTTGGTTTGTCATCTGTCATCAGAATAACAATATGAATGGTTAAATATTATTCATGATAAAATTTTAAGACACACGTAATTATTGATTACTTAGCGTTATTGTTGTATTGTTCATCAAGCCAATTCTGTCACTTTCTAATTTGTACGCTGTTATTACTGATGTTGTAACTTTTTGTCCGCTTTAGCTGACACTAGTATGGTATACAGATATGTACACATGTGTAAACACAGTATTATAATAAATTATACACATGTAGACATATGTAGACACAGTATACACAAAAGTATATGTTTATTCATTATTGATCATAGATTTAAGTGTACAAACTGTTGTTTACTTTTGATTATTATACAGAATGAAGACCTTGTGTAGTAACATTTTTTTAATCTGTGATTGCAGGAGAACACTTTATGGCTATGCCGAACGATGCCATTGTTTGCAATGTTGGTCACTTTGACTGCGAAATTGACGTTCAGTGGCTGGAAAAGAATCATGTCCAAAAAGTCAACATCAAGCCACAAGTTTGTATTCTTTCTATTCATGTGCACTGAAGTTCCAACTTTGTTTCGAACTTTTGATGATAAATTGAATCTGCTTTGGCTTAACTGTTTGATATTTTTTAATATGCAAGTAGTCGTTAAACGGCGAAGCTTGAAGCTTTACTTGTAATCGTTTGGAAATGCTAGGGTTTGTTTTTCTGTCGTATGATTCATGCATGTAGCGGCGTTAAATTGTATTGGATGCAACCTTTTGTGGCCGTCCCTCAATTTCGCGAATTGCCACCCTGGGCCCGCAGATGCACCAGGAATTTATTATGTATGTGTACATCATCTGCAAGATGACCATTGTTTATTATTTTAGAAAACAAGTTAATATATTCCACGTTAGGTCGTTATTAATTGTTGCTTAAAACTTTCTTAAACTACTACTACTAAAAAAACTACTACTACTACTACTACTACTACTAAAACTACTAAAAAAACTCTTAAACTACTAAAACTCTTTTAAAACTACTAATGTTTTTTTTTGTTTTAGGTTGACCGCTATTTATTGAAGAGTGGCAATCACGTGATCTTGCTTGCCGAGGGCCGATTGGCCAATCTAGGCTGTGCCATGGGCCACCCAAGTTTCGTCATGAGCAACTCCTTCACCAATCAAACGCTGGCTCAGATTGAGCTGTGGACCAAGCCCAGCGACTACCCCATTGGAGTTCACTTATTGCCCAAGAGTGTGAGTATTATGGGCACGTTTGTTGGGCACCCGAAATTCGGGACTATGATTTTAGGATCTACTCCATTAAACTTGCAGGCTTTGGGTCAATTCATACTTACAACCGTATGTCCAGTCAAATTGAAGTAACGAAAAATTCACGCCCATAACAATGGTCAAGGTCAGCATAATATGGCGTGGTTATTTCGTAATTTTGCCGGCTGAACGGCTGTCAGTATGAGTGCACTCTTACAATGTTGTTACAATTTAACAATATATGTATGCTGCAAAATAAAGTGTTGTAACGCATTAAAAAATTTAAAAGTTATTAATTTTGTACAATTTTTTAAGTTGAGAACTAGAAAATATTTTGGCTTCAATCGCAATGTTCTTGTTTTAGCTAGATGAGGAGGTGGCTCGCTTGCACTTGGAAAAACTGGGCGTAAAGCTGACCAAACTGACCCAAGACCAAGCCGACTATCTGGGCATTCCAAAAGAGGGACCGTTCAAGCCCGATATTTATCGTTATTAGTAAACTGCAATAAATATACCACTATTACTAACTGTTGAACTGTTGATTGTTTTTAATACCTGGCTCGAAATTACCTGATTGTTTATAAATTGATTGTTTATAAATTTTCGTCATTGTTTTTGTTTTTGTAAGTCACTGCATAATTTGTGATCGTTAATGTGCCTGAAAACTTCATTCTAATATTGCTCAGCTGAGTAAAATAGTTATAATTGATTTAGAGTTGTTTATGTTCATGTGAAAGTGAAGTAAATAAAATTTATTATAATGATAGTGTTGTGGTTTTGCTGTGAATGTCATTTTTGAGGTCGTAGTAGAAAAACAAATTAGCAAGTGCGGTTAAGGCTCGATTCATACTTACAGCCGTATGTCCGGTCTGTTGCCAAAATGACGAAATAATGACGTCACAGGCGCTGGCTGATCTACTGCACTAGGCTGCTCCTGTTAGTGACGTCATTCTGCAGGCTGAACGGACATACGGCTGCAAACGACACAAACTATTCGTTATATTAGAGTAGAAGGCGAAACGTACTGGAAAATATATGCGTACGTGTAAAATGTTTGTGTCGTAAATAGTCTACTTTGCTAATTATCTGAAAGTATTGCGAATGTGCAAACAGCACATCAACACCGTATCAGCGAAATGCGCAGGAAACACATGTATAACACGGCCGACCTAGTCTCCAATCCGGGATGCCGTAGCCTTTCATCAATAACTATGGCTCCAACCACTTGCAGTCCAGCACCAACAATACCAAAACGAAGCATATAGTGCGCGATTTAGCAGCTACCATGTTCGGCACGAAGTAATGCTGATCTAGTGTTGAGAGGGTTGGGCATATTGTACATCCTTTAGTCTATGCTAATGGTCAGTTACACTGTTGTGATGTAGTTAACATGCAGGGGAGTCAAACGGAGCTACCTTCGTATAAGATCGGGTCTTAATGGCGTCGGTTTCAACACCGGTACAAGGTATTTACTATTCAGTTTGTGATACATTTAATTGTAGCTTCCAGTGTGAACTCACAATACCCAATGTTTTAGGAGGGGTTTTCTCTCTATCCCACCAACTTAATGTAGGAATGGGGAATAGGTTCAAGAATGGCTGAGTTTGAAGTACCTCTCAGCCGATGGCGTGCCCCCGACATCTACCTAAGTCAAGTTGATACTTGCGAGATAAAAGGCCTTCTTCAAGTCAATATGCTGAAAATAGAATGCTATTTTCAACTGACCTTTGAAGTAATTTTGTTCATATTTTTCAGAAAGTAACTGACTGGCAATTCGCCCACTTACCTTTAGCCCTTGAGCATTTTATAACCGGAAATGGAAAGTTTAGCCTATCAAGCGCTTTCCACACTTCAATCACTCTAAGAGTTCAAATTTCTTACCGAATATGTATACTTTATAGAATTTGTTTTTTCATGTATTTTTTATGCGCTTTCAATTTTGTCAGTTTACGCCCAATTCACCCAAAAAATTTTAAGCATTGTAATGCTTCAAACTTTTTCCATGGTTAGCGGAATTCTGGTTCCGGGACTGTTAACTAAAACATGTAAACAACTTTGTGACTAAACCAACTGCGTCCATACTCGTTGTGCTTTTGGTTTATCAGCGTCGATTACTGTAATTGACATTCTTACTGTTAAGTTGTTTACTAACATCAAGAGTACATTTGTAATAGTGTCTAACTTTTATAGAAGAGTGAGTTGACTAACACCAAGAGTACATAATAGTGTGGACTCTTCTGTTAAAGTGAGACTTTAATTATGTACTCTTGCCAACACTTTGGGAAATGCAGTAGTTTGGCTAAAAATTCCCCATGTTTTTTTATTAATCCTTATAAGTGAGACACGCTACATCTGTATATGTGACCTACGTGACCCAAAACATTTCGTTGGTGGTTTTATACTGGTTAGAAAGTCCGTTCTTGCCGGAGATAACCTTAAGTCTAGATAGATATTGCATGTAAGTCTCAGTGCTTGCGCGTCGGCATGTGACTCGAATTCGGCTTAGGACGGACACGGAAGTTCTTAGCCAAAATGGCTGATCCCTGTAAACGATCTAATTTCACTCCGCGAATCTTGTTTGTTGCTCTGTCCGAATACCCTAATAGCCTAATGAACTATGAATCAGCTTCAAATACTCAAGTTTACAATTTGTATGAGTATTTAGAAAAGCATATGCGTAGCGTTCCATCTTTTCTTTTCATTTTAACTTTTACGCTGACGCAAAAAGCTCAGAGTACAAATTATCTTACCATTCAAACTCAGTGTTGACTTCCGTTCTGTTTTGCTGTGACCCAAAAATAGACACGTCTATACTTTGCTATTTCATATAAATTCAAGATTGTGTAAATTGGTTGTTTATTCATACTTTATACTTTTAAGAGTTCTTAGCTTGTGTTTTGTTGGTCGTTTTTTTCACTACCGACTACCGAGGTACCTACAAAAATCAACGTTTTAGATTTATTGTTTTTACGCGGCGGCCTCAGCCGCCGCGTATATACTATAGTGCAAATCTGTGCGTCAAGAGCACACTAATCTCACCATTCTAGTGTTAAACTGCTGGTAGGTCAGCAAAAATAACACAGTTTGTGTGAGTGTTTGTAGTAGATCCTGTGTATACTGTGTACGTACTTAGTCTCACCAGCCTTGGCTACGTTCAGCATGCTGTCATTTGCATTATGTCAAGTAGGATGAATTTTGCATAAAGGAGACAGTAAAGTTACAACACTGCTTCGTAAAATGTTTATCAGCGTGTGTTATTTTTGCTGACCTACCAGCAGTTTAACACTAGAATGGTGAGATTAGTGTGCTCTTGACGCACAGATTTGCACTATAGTATATACGCGGCGGCTGAGGCCGCCGCGTAAAAATAATAAAATTAAGTACATAAAGCTGAGCTTGGTTTTACAAATGCGCTAAGCCGGGATTTTAGGCCCGGCTTGGTGCAAGTGTGGATAAAAAGCCAGGCATACACTTTTATGAATATCAGTCCAGTAGTTGACTGGCGCGCGATTTTTCTCAGATGCGAACTTTGTTGACTATTGCTGTGGACACTCTTGGATTGAAAATAAGTTTAAGCCTTATAGTCGATATCTTTTATTACCTATGTATGTTGGCATGTTGCCTTCTAAAAAACTTCAAGTGCCGCGTTTTATATTCGTAGAATATCCTCAGCACAGCAAGCATGTCTCACCGTAATCTGTCAAAAATAAGTTAAACCTTACTCGCAAAACGTGCTTGTTTAGATTTCGATTTAGGTTCATTTGGTTACATTGTTTTGATTATAGATTGTCAGTTATCGTTAAAATTGAATCAGGCCTGTTACCCACTAGGAAAATAAGGATACCTACCTGCTGGATTAATGGCAACGGACGAATCCGAGTGTTTTTAGTCTGTGTTTTTTGTATTTATCTTGTTGCAACTAAGTCTTATGTTTCATACATACATACTTCCTGATACTGTACCTACATTAAGCCTCGAAATAACCTTGAAATAACATTAACGAGTTGTTTAATAAATTTGACATTTTCGAGTTATTCAGTTTATTTAGCGACTCATTTATCATATCAGCCATGTCAAGTCATGGACTGACGAAGCTTGTTTTTGTTTTTTTATAACGCTTTTTATCTGTTCATGCCTCATGTTCCACCTTTGCCCAGTCACACTTATGAGCGACATTGAAAACTAATTTGTGGCAACCCCTTCTGTAATTTTTTGATGTCTACCTATGGTGTAATGTATATGCGTAAAATTTAGGTTAGAGCACTAGAGTGTTCTAAAGATGTTTAGAACACTGAGACTGAAGCATTCTAAAAATTGGTAGTTTGAACTCATGTACAGGAGGCCTAAATTTTGTGGACCCGTGAAAATTTTTAGGACCCAGCCCTCCTAATCGATTAAAAATACACCGAATTTAACAATTTTTTAAAAAAAGTGCCACTTGTGCTCAGATTTTTGGGACACTGCCCCCAACCCTCGGTCCGCCAATCCCCGCTTCATACATGTATTGTTTGAATCCCGCGGATCATCTGTTGCTGCCTTGGTCATTCTTTCATTCCTGGGCAACGGTATCATTTTCGATTGACAACACAGTCGCTATGTATTATCGCCCATGGTCTGCCGTCTGGTTATTCGCCGTCTCTTCTGAGCAGAGTAATGCCCGCTTCCCACTGCAGGTTTAAGGTTTAAGGTTTAACGTAGAACATGATTTGAGCATAGTGCACATTCCCACTGCGTAGGTTTAAGGTTTAAGGTTTAAGGTTTAACGATGTTGAAAAATTTCAACTTTTTAGTTTAAGGTTTAAGGATTTAGCCAATCAGCTACGAGCTGTAGGCGGACCTTCTGTATTCTGTCAATCAGCTGCGAGCTGTTGGTAGGCGGAGCTTCTGCATCCAGCCAATGAATATACAACATTCAAATATCGTTAAACCTTAAACTGCCAGTGTGAATGAAACGTTATAAATCTTAAACCTTAAACCATAAACCTTAAACTTTAAAACTGCTGTGGAAAGCGGGCATTAAAGTTTAGTATGTCAAGATTATTTTGATTAACAAAGCTAGCATTACATTATCTCATTTTCGAGTGTTTTGAATTATGATGCATTATTCTTGGTATTTCACCGAGTACCAAACGGATGCGATGGATGCTCTTTTGGACAGTCTGCCGGAAACGTGTGTGGACGCGGAAAATAACATATGCATTAGGTAAGGCTTGAAATTATATCGTGTGACTGGGATCACAAAGCACGCTTAGCTTAGACCCAGTCTATATTGTGTTCAAACGCGCTTTGTGAATCCTAGCCTTTGAATATATATTTCTGCCTGGCCCCCTCTCATGTGACCTCCCGCGGATATGTACTTGTGATAAGTTGGATTCGTGATCAACCTCGGACTGATCCTCTTTTGCTTTTTTGACCCGCCCCTCATCACAAAGTTTTGTCCGGCCGTTCCTTCAGCTTTCGCCAATGCACTTGATCACAACTTCATTCAAGAAATGCAAGCATGTCTGCATAGGTTCCTCAGTTTTAACGTAATGCGTTAAGCGTTTACGTATAAGAAGGATTTGTAGGCTTAATGATAAATACGACTAGAATAATATACAATCTTGAATTGCTTGTCATCTAGGAATATTAGTGAATGTTACAATAAAGAATTTCAATACGTAGTTACGAAATACATTGTGTACATATTTGTTCGAAACCGATGTTATTTTAGAAGCTTACATAGTATATACTCACTACTACTCGTGAAAAATGTGGTAATCATGCAACTAGAAAGAAAAGTGGAATTTTTAGTGTTTGCTTACGAATGACTAATCCAAATGTTTTTTTTGCAGTCTTAATCTTGTATGAAAAGTGACAAAAACTACTGTATGCCTTCGTGAACCCGAAAGGGCTCAGTAATGTCTTTTGGCAGCTTTTTTTCTTTTTTGCCTGTATCGTAAAAGTAAAGTGCTGTTGTAGTTTTGCGTTGAAGGGGGCTGTAAACATTCTGTTGCAGATTGCACTGATATATATTTTTTTAATTGCCTTTTTGATAAAACGTGGAGCTGCTTTTAAAAATTACTAATATTCTTTACTTGTCACTAGTTTTTATCCTTTGCCCCCCCCCCTAATTTTACAAATGCGATCGGCACCTACAGAACTTAGAACCTATCCCCCCAGCAGAATCAGAGATATCTATATATCTACCATATAAAAAGTGAAACTCTTTTTAAAGGTAAAGAGCAGTGTCTTAAATTTGAGTTACAACTTACAAATGAAAATAGTTATATACATTTGTTCGGAGGCTAGAATACCACCTATTTGTTGCGGTACCCTCTAACACATCATCAGCGTGCGTGGTTCCCCCCCCCGAATTTCTGTTGATCGTACAGTAATGTTATTGGATGCGTGAATGTGATTCACGTTTTTGGCTCACACACGTGCGTGCCAGCCAATGGTATTTATTATTTGAATAACCTTGTAAGCATAACTTACAACTAAGCCGTTACTTTGCGCTGTTTACTCAAGCGTACTGCTTTGCTGTTGTGGGTGTTAGAATTAATTTCACAACATTAAGCCAAGTTTATAAGCATTTTATTTGACTGAGAAAGTTTTTGGTTGTCCATGACAGATTCTGTTGTCAGGCCAATATGTGTAATTTTAATTGAATTAGTTAAGTAGGTGTTTTTCAATTATATAACTGTATGTAAACGTATGCAAAGTTTTAACTAAACTTTGTGTAACTTTGTTTATTTTTGTTGGGCTTTAATTTTATGTAGTTATTAGTTTCACAGCTTTAATTTTGTGTATATCGAACTTTTTGTTTTTTCGACATTTTAATTGCTGCTTCAATTACGTTCTTATGTGGTTTTTCAAGCTGTTTAAACGACGTAAAAAAGACGAGTAAGTCATGTTTTACTATGTGTGCGGCAGTTGTTATTTACGTCTTATGCCTTGTATATTGTGCATATGTACAGTATATAAATTGGAAAAAAGTTTCCAATTCGTTACTGGTATATAACGAACATTCGTTACCAGAAAAAGACGAAGGTTGGTCCAAAAGGACCAAGGTTTGTCCTAAAAGACGAAGCTTGGTCCTAAAAGACGAACGTTTGTCCAACAAGACAAAGCTTCGTTACCAAAGAAAGACGAAAGTTTGTCCAAAAGGACCAAGGTTTGTCTTAAAAGACGAAGCTTGGTCCAAAAAGACGAAGGTTTTTGCGAAAGGACAAAGCTTCGTTACCGAAAAAGACGAAGGTTGGTCCAAAAAGACGAACGTTTGTCCAACAAGACAAAGCTTCGTTACCAAAAAAGACGAAGGTTTGTCTTAAAATTTTGTTTGTATCTACTTGTTGATATTCACCTCAGTAACACCATTTCGGATGCGGGCGTATTCATCTTTGTTTTGAGCAATACAATATAATTTTAGCATTCCTTTTGTAGTTTGTTATGTAATACTAATGAAATGAGGGGGCCCCCAGAAAGGAATATGTGCCTGGTCTCGCAGTTTTCATGCTGTACACAACGGGCTCTACCCGTTCAAGACTTGTCTGGATATTAATATAGGGGTTCCCCTGAAATGAAGATTTCCACAGTGATTTTTTAAGGTCCAATCTTCGGGCGAAATAACGATAATGCCGAACATTGGCATACTGTCATATGTATAGTATTGTGTGCCCTTTTAATATATGCACTCTTGCTGTTAATGATTGCTAGTTGAACGTATGACTACTATGAACAGGACATAATTGGGATCCAGATTACCCCTAATATCTCCTACAATCCCTATGATATGTATACTCTTGCTGCTATACATTTAGTAATAGTACCCACGGGTTTTATTCAGTATATATGCATATTCACTGTAGCTGTTCAAGTCCACTCAAGTAACTAAATTATTGACAGTTCACAGTATGATCAAAAATTTGCTGAACCCTGAGTAAAAACATGTACATCATTTTGGCTGACCAGTGGAGTTTTGTCTTCTAGTTGTGAGCAGAGATGCACGGGGGGAATCGGCGAGGGGGGGGTGCCCGACCCCTGCCGGAAGGGGGGGTGGTCCCTAGTTTTGGCTATTTTTCGGCGACAGCCGAAAATTTTTCACAATTTTTCGATTTACAACTCAGTTTTGGGGTACTTTTTGGCCGCGGCAGAAATTTTGGGGGGCAAAATTTTTGCAATTTTTCAAATTTTTACGCATTTTGGGTCACTTTTCCGACCATCAGGGGGGGGGGGGGGGGGGGGGGGGGGGGGGGGGGGGGGGGGGGGGGGCGGCGCCCCGGGGGGGGGGGGGGCGCCCCCCCCCCCCCTACCCCCCCCTATGTGCATCTATGGTTGTGAGTTGTGTCATATGCTGTACTCTTGATGCTCTTCCTTACTTTAATAATGAAATCCAATGTATTCGTTTCAGGCACGTTTTATTAATAGCTTCTTAACTACTTTTCTCTCGTCGTGTAACTGAAGCTGTGAAAAATTGATCAGGGTGGTAGTACCAGAATCGGAGTTTCCTTTTTTCAGACAGACCTCTAAACTGTGGCTAAAGAAAATATGATCTTATTCAACTGCACCACAGTTTGCCCAGAAACCGTAATTTGTAGTCATTCATTAGTCTTTTGATGTTCAGGTTCAATGGCGCCTCGTCCCCGCCCAAGTATTATCATCAAATCGCAGCGACCGCCTCCATTCCGAACCGCAGACGCAAAACTGGCGGGCCACTGTCCCGATTCCGCAGACGAAGTTTGCCGGCAGACTTCTTTTCTCCGGAGAAGAAACAGCCGGAAAGGTCTTCGCCGCCACAGCCAACAGAACCTGTCAACGATGGAAACGAAGCTACTTGGTTTTTCGGTTGTAATCAGTACGGTAACTCAGGTGCGCGGTACTGTATATTTTGTTATAAAATGGCTTTTGTATTCAAAACACTGAGCCCAATTTTGCTAGAAAACGAGGTTTCTATATGGGTTGGCCTGACAGCGCCCTACATGATTGATAAGTAAAATATGTAGAATTTTCGTAGCATTGGTGTGGATGAACATACATAACAGTAACACCCTTCAGAATAATCAGCCTTCATCCATACAAAAGTCAACACGAGCATAAAATAAAATACTGGTTGTAGATGGTTTAGTAATTATACCCACTAGTATGGATCGGGACTAAATTTTTTCCTGATTTGTAAAAGTGTAGCGTTCATTACCATTTTTTATTCTATTTACAGACTACTGAAAAGAAGGGAAGACCTTACAAAAATTCTTCTGAGCAAAGCGTTTAGCAAGCATCTTTGCATGTAGCTGTCACCAGGCCCTGGCTAGTCGCCTTGGTTATACTTTTCTTACAAGTACCATTCTTCTCAGTTATATATATCATTAGTTATTTATAGTCTAATGAGGGGCAGTTTGTTTGGTTTTATTAGTGGTATGCCGTCAAGTGTGTTGTGTATCAACAAGACGGCAAGCAAATTATTCAAAGACAGTCCGCTGGTAATTCTAGCGCTTCTCGGGTGAGTTTGGGCGCCTGAAAATAAATTTGAGGTAAACTTTCGTCTAGTCGGAATCCCTTCGAGTCCCCTATTCCCCTGATGTCATGTGCTTACACTACAGTAGAGGGCCGTTTGGCTAAAATAGATGGTACGTGTCCTAGAATAGAGGTCCTATGCTCAAAATTGCGGGCCTTTTCCCTAGAATGTATATATATTATACGGTCTTGCCTTAGAATATATTTTTTCTGCCTAAAACCGAGGGATCTTTACAAACCAGCAACCAGCTCCTGCTTAGTGGCTATTTTAGCGAATTAGTTATGATCATGACTTACACATTGAGGAGTAAGGACATACCTACGCATATTGAGGTTACTTACCTTAAATGTAATGACATGACAACTCGAATCCTTTCATAGTCCCCACTTTCTAATTCATTTTTTGTTGTTTTTTTACTCTTTTGAATTTACTGAGATTCTATCCTCCCTATTCCAGCTGTTTTTGTGTCATTCTTTTTAACTCAAATCCGTTTATCCACTCCACTCTGAGCAGTGCACAGTCTCATTTTCAAGTATGCTTTGAGCATACCCAATTATTTGTGACATTCACAGGCGGTCTTATTTCTCATCAGATCAAATCTTTCTCCATTTTTTCCTTTAGGCTCTGTCTCCTGTTACACTGTTACCCAAAAATCTCCTATTTTGTGAGCTCAACCTTTTCAATCATCTAATTTGCCCGTTATTGAACTTTCTTTTCAAAATACTGCTCATCCGCTCGTAGTGGAACAGAGAAAGTATTAAACATAATTAAATTTTTCTTGACGAATTTATACTAAAATTTTAGATTTTTACTTTTACATGTAATATGTATGTATGTTTTTTACTCCATATATAGTTAATTAATTACTTATCCATGTATAGTTAATTAAGTCATTACTTTATTTCATTTATTACGCAAATGTGTGATTGTTACGTGTTATTTACGCAAATTTTTCAGTAGCGTTAACCAGCAAGCTTGGTTTAGTGTACAGTATTAAGTCATTGATTTGTAATTGAGCCAATTAGTTGATTAATTTTGTTTTAATTAGTTTTTGTTTAACAGAATTAATTAGTTTTTTTGCTTATTTTAGAAATTCGATTTGATCGACAAGACGTCAAAAATAAACAAAACTCTTTGCCTTGGACATCTCGAAGTAAGTTGTTTTTTGCCTAATGTCCACCAATAACCCTTAACCGTTTAAGCTAATTGGGTTGCCGACCAGTTGCGAAGCAAAGGCAACCCTTTTGTATCTGAAATGTCTGTTATTAATATTATTATTATTAATCCTTTGGCTTCTTATGTTGCCACTTTTTTGTATGAAATGCTTTATGGATATTGACCAAACTTTGGTTGAAGGGTCCCCCCCTTGAGTACTTGCACCCCCCTACTTGATGGACTCGTGGCCCCTCGGGGGCCCGGGTCACGTGACCTTGAAAACTGGATCTGGAGTGTATGGACGAAACCTGTTGGATTTATGTTTCAGCCATTAGGGGGTGTAAAAAGTGGGTTTTAGGGGTCGAATTTTCGAAATTTGGATTTTGACGTCCCTAGGGGTAATTTGGACCCCGGAACACGAATCCGAGGTCCGTTTCCGTCCCCTCTGGACCCTTCCATGACCCCCCTAGGGCACCCTGCCCAGGGGGTCCCCAGGAGTCAAATTTTCGAAATTGGGATTTTGACGTCCCTAGGGGTAATTTGGGCCCCGGAACACGAATCCGAGGTCCATTTTCGTCTAGGACCCCTCTGGACCCTTCCATGACCCCCCTAGGGCACCCTGCCCAGGGGGTCCCCAGGGGTCAAATTTTCGAAATTGGGATTTTGACGTCCCTAGGGGTAATTTGGGCCCCGGAACACGAATCCGAGGTCCATTTTTGTCTAGGACCCCTCTGGACCCTTCCATGACCCCCCTAGGGCACCCTGCCCAGGGGGTCCCCAGGGGTCAAATTTTCGAAATTGGGATTTTGACGTCCCTAGGGGTAATTTGAGCTCCTGAACACAAACAGAGGGACCTCTACCTAGAATAGAGGGTCCTTTGCTTAGAATAGAGTATCCTCTACCTACTGTCGGCAACCCGTTGTAGCCACCCGACTAGTTTAGTTTAAAACTGATTCTCAAATTCCCTTATTTAAACAGACGTAACATTTATTATCAACTAGCGAGTTCAATACGACTAAGTGGATACGCGATTTTGAGACTCTTTGCACCTCAAGCCGCAATAATGAGCTTTATAGGTCTGTTGCCCACTAGAGACTTTGCAGGGTTTTTGGTTTAAAATAGTGGGTCTTTGGCCTGTCAAAGGTCTTTTTCGTCGACACAACGGGGATTGTTTTTACATTTTAATTAGTCACTAGTTCAATTTAATTTACTGAGCGACACTGTAGTTTAAATTTTGTTGTCTAAATTTTTCCCACACTATTGCGATAAATTGAGGTCTCCTGAAAAACTCGTAGACTACAAAAACTACAAAATTAAGATGTTGATTCAATTTTTCGGAATGGAACTATGGAATTCAAAAGATTTTATCAAATTAGGCTGAGCAGTTTTTTCATCTGTTTTCAGCAAACTTTATAGTTTATATGTAAATGTTAACGACTCATCCTAAAAGTTAATCATAACAATAGCCGTTCTATTGTTATGATTATTTGGGGTTTTGCTGCATAGAAGAGTCTCTTCTATATATAGGTAGTGCTGTCTGTCTGTGTGGTCAAAATGAAATATTAATCAATGCAATTTGGACAGAGTACAATAGAGAGTGTACCTACTTCGAAAATTTTGAACTTTAAAATTAAGCCCAATTTCAAATTTAGTATGTCAAATTTGAGGTTGCCCTTCCTCCCTTCATTACACACAATTCCCTACATTGCTCGCTCTGGGATTTTTTTGTTGGTCATTTTAATCAGACTATTGAAATTGACTGGATGTTTGTTAAATACTGGCCAAAACAATTATGATAACTTTTATTTCATTCAGTTTGTTATTTTTTCTTTGTTTTAAAGTCGTTTTTAGTATATTTGGATAGCTGTGCTTATAGTTCGCTAGTGCATTATCTATAATTAAAAAATCATTTAATCCTATTGCAACCGAATTTCACATGAAATTATATGTTTTATCATGGAGCATGTTTTTTAAGTTGCATTCGCTGTTATGACATACTTTAACACGGGGTTCTAACACTGACATTTTGATTACTCTTGTCCCGTTAGTGTTATTTTGAACACCTTTTTTTCTAGTTTCGACGAAATTTAGTATTTTGCCAAAACGTAGGTGAAAATTGCGTAAATTTCCTGTAAATGCCCATACTTAAGTACCCATATTTCTGTTTGGCCTTGCACCAAAATCAAAACTATGTATATGGGAAGGTACCTAACAGTGTGCCAATTTAAAGCAAATCCAAAAACTTAAAAGTTTCCCTGAAACAGGTAGCCCCTCTTAAAACTAAACTGATCTGAAGGCAATTTTTGACTTGAAGTAAAATTCAATTTTATTTAATGATATGTAACCAGAATATATCCAGTGTTGTTTTAGCTACGGTAGTGTGTTATTTCGTAACAATATGTAAAAAATAAACAAACAGTGTTGAAAAAATAATGTATGTTTTAGAAAAATCAGCTGCACTCCAGTCTCATGATTTCATCCCACCAGAGATGACTGAGAGCTGTCCCATTACTGGCGACACCGGTGGGGTGGGCGTCGCAACTGGTCACAAAGAGGACAGGAACGGTCGTGTTTCAGAAACAAACGTCGATGAAGCGCTAGGGTATCGATTTGTGCCCGAGACAGAGGATTTTCGTAAATGTTTTGCGAAAGGGTTTTGGTCGACGTCCGATGGAAAACCCACGATACCAGCGGTGGAAAAGGAAGTCAGGGAATCGATCCCACAGAGACATTTTGGCACCACTACCGTAACCTATCGCGCCATGCCTGTGTATTGCGGGACACAGGGTCGACCTGTCACTATGAATAATCCCAAGCCAATAGTTACAGAGAAACCGCCTACAGTCTGGTTTGAGCGACAAAATTGTATCGCAGGTCCGAAGCTGGATACGGACTGTGTTCGCGCTGTAGCAGGCTATAATAGACTGACACTACAACCTACTGAAGGGACGGTGTGCAATTTGAATGGTCACGACGTCTCCCCCCTCCCCTTACGTCGTGGTGTGGCTTCTTGCTCGCTACAGCAGAAGTCATTGGTGACTGCAAGTAGTTCTGGAAGAATGACGGGCCGCAGTGAGTCACAGTCTTCGGGCGAAAAGCAACCATTAAGCAGTCATTCGCCGGGGTGCTGTAGAAAACCAGTGCTGGCTAATGTAGATTCTGGAATCTCGGATGCAACCTCAGATAGCTCAGGACACCACAAAATTATCGATGAATGGATGGACAAAATCGATCCCCTATCGGCCCATTCACAAATTTCCACCATTCATATTCCACTAGTTGGTAGTAGAACTGTACTCAAGCCTGAATCGTTATCCACTCAGGAGAAACAGCAGTCGGCAACGAAAACAAATGGCCCCCCTTTGCATTCAACTAATCGCCCTCCTGAACCGCCCCGAACCGAACCCCCTCCGCCTACCTACAGTATGCCCTATAAAAATGGATCTCCGTCTTTTTATGATAATGCTGAAAATGAAGTTGATGACTTGGGAACCAGATATTCTTCGTCTAAAGGTAATATTCAAACCCTGTTGTTTTTTTTAGATTGCGCCCATTGCTAACATATTACATTACATATACTCTAAAAAGCATTTCCTTCGACAGTATGGATCCGTTGCGATACATATTCTACATATAACTGGCGTAGAATATCTACATGTAATATATTGTTTCCATATTGCATAATATTGAGTATTTTGACGTAACTTTTGTTTTGAGAGATATTTGTATTAATTGTATTTTCAGCCATGCTTGTTATTCATTCAGACTGGCATTTATGCGTATTACTCAAAAACTTGGCACCGTCCTTATTTTTATTGCTAGTTTCATCACCTAAGCTTATTTACTATTCTATTAATAATTCACGTCAAGGTCGCACGCAAACTGTAAAAATCTTATTATAAACTTTTTTCTTGTGAGCTGCTCCATAATTGACTTACTACGCCATGACATTGTGCACTTGCAGAAAGTCTAGTTCTAAAAAAAGCAAAAGAAGCTTTTCGAGTAGTCCTTGTCAAAAAATTAGGAAAAGATTAGGTAAGAAGTTGTTTGACTGATTTGTGTTAGTTCTACTAAAGTGACAAAAGTAGAATGTAAGTTTCGTTTTAAATACCATTTTTGTACGTCAGAAATGGTTCATCTCCAATCTTACCGTGTTATGTTCTGTTTCGCATGGGCCTAGCTAGTATTAGTATGTCAAGATTAGAAACTTTTGCGTTATTTAGATTGCCAACATGTGTCAAACAAAAATAATTGTATAAATCTATATTAATCGACACGTTGTTTGGGACAAAAGTGTGTAAATATCTGATTTTTTAACAAATGTAAGCATGATGGATCAAAAATTCAGTTAGATACTAATATATAATTGTAGTGAACCTGCTGAAACAGTAAAATGAAAAATTGCTAAATTCTTCTTTTAGGTTCTGAACGATTGTTGCTACAGGAGGAGATCTGTGTGAGTCCGCGTGGTCAGAAACTGTGCAAGGGGGGCTCCAGTTGTCCCTCCGACTCTGGCTGGGACTCCAACAGTACTTGCGTGCCTTACGAGCTGAAGGCAGCGGCCCCGGGAGACCAACCGGTCAGCTGCCGACCCGCCAGTGACGTCATTGTGGCCATTGACTTTGGCACAGCTTACAGTGGCTACGCCTACTCGTTTAGCGACGGGCGAGATCGTATTTCCACTATGCGAAAGTGAGTTGCTAACTAGTTAAAAAGGTAATGGTGAATATAACCCGCGGATAGATAGTTATTCTTTGACGTGTCCGCCCTCGAGCGTGGTGCTCATCTCCATATCAAAGCCCTGAAGCGTCACGGGTGCCACTTGTAGAATTGAGGGGGGGTAGCTGCTCAAGGCATAATGCCCCACGCGGACCCCTATTACCCTCCCACATTAACTGTGGTAATAACTAGTCAGAACATAAAAAAAGCTGACTTGTACTATTTTTTTCTGAAAAAATCTGTTTCTACGGAAAAATTGTGACGTAATGATTTGCTGAAGTTTCATTTCCATTTTTAGTTTCGTTACAACATCAGTTTCATTACATAAGGAATGGACTTTAAATCTTGTTTGAACACTTGTAGTTTACGAAGATAATGTGTTTTTTTAGATTAGATGGTGGTGACCCCGGCGTGGTAAACCACAAATGTCCCACTTGTCTTCTATTGCAACCCGATGGGAAATTCCACTCCTTCGGTTATGCCGCCCGGGACTTCTACCACGATCTGGACATGCAGGAAGCAAGAAAATATTACTACTTTGATCGATTCAAAATGGGACTACATTCTGAGGTAAGGAAATTCCGATTATGTTTAGGCTCGATTCATACTTACAGCCGTATGTCCGTACAGCCTGCAGAATGACGTCACTAGCAGCCTCGTGCAGTGGATCAGCTGCGCTTGTGACGTCATTATTTCGTCACTTTGTTCGCAGAACGGACATACGGCTGTAAGTATGAATGGAGCCTTACAGTGTATATACCATTTTGTCTTGGGCGTCACTAGTGAGTGGCGTTGTTTTGTAGAAAATAATCAGTGTCTTTTATGAGTCCTGGAACATAATAAGTAAGAATCAAGACTCAGAGAATCTGATTGCTCATTTGGCAGCAACAAGCATTAAATTATTTTTGACACTTCGCTGTGATTCGGCCCAAGTTCGAGATCTCAGTTGAACTCAGTTTCCTACAATGCGCCGTGAAATTTTAGTATTGGTCCCAGATAATTATAGTTAGCTACCTATGTATGTAGCTGGGCTAAAAGTCGCATCTACGAATGGTATGCTGAAGTACGATTCTTCACTTGTTACTTATAATATAGGTAATGGCCACAGTTTCAAGAGTAACAAGTAAGCATCATTTTGTTCACTTTTGTTCATGAAAACAAAACATTTAGGGTCAATTCATGCTAACAGCCGTATGTCAGTTTATCTGGCAAAATCACGAATACTTGCTTCACATTCTGATCTGCATCTGATACATTATTAGTGGTGTGATTGCATCTGATACATTATTAGTGGTGTGATTATTATTTCCAAGTCTGTCGGGTGATCAAACATGCGGCTGTAAGCATGAATCAACCGTTAAACACAGTGAAAAGTATCTGTTCGAACCATTTCTAACTGTATGTTGTAGGTGGTTAGAAACAATGGTAAGTATTTCAGAATCTGTCGGCAGACACGCAGGTGACGGCAGTGAACGGCCGCACTCGTCGCGCCCTGGAAATCCTGGCCCACTGCCTGCGCTACTTCAAACACCTGGCCATGTCCGAACTGTCCGACCTGTCGGGGACGGTGGTCTGCGCCCGAGACGTTCAGTGGGTGGTCACCGTGCCCGCCATATGGAGTCAGGAGGCGAAGCAACTCATGCGACAGGCTGCCTATAAAGTGAGCTAGGTTAACGCCGTAGTCAGGTCTTGTCGGCCTTTTTTGGCTATTTTTTTATGTTTGACAAAGGATAAAACATGAAACTCGTCGCAATTTTGAAAATATTTATATATTTAATCGCAAACTTGGAATGGTATCTTTTTTATGCATAAGGAAACAACTTCTTCTTCGCTTTCTGGCGGTCGATGCTTCTGGCATCTTATCTGTCGGCCTCTGCGAACAACAACGAAGGAAACAACTTCGTAATCTGATGTGACTATTCTTGATCTTGAATCTTGATATGTTTCATTTTTAATGTAATTAATTCATGTCTAAGGTTGTCGACAACTTTAGTGATGTGTCTTTGCTCCGGATTCGTTATTAAGGAGTGTTTAATAATATAAATGTATTCCTGAAGTTCCTTTTCCTTCAGGCAGCCTTGGCCAACCCTTGGAATTCTCAGCAGCTAGTGATAGCTCTGGAACCAGAGGCCGCCTCCCTCTATTGCCTCCACTTGCAAACCCATCAGGTGCTCACGTGTCCGCCTGACGGCACCAATCAGGAAGACAGATCTGCCTCCGATGTGGAGGGAACACTGTGTCGCGTGACCAGAGCAAAACATAGAACTCAGAGTGAGCCCGGCATCAGGGCTGTTCAGCTGAAGCCAGGTGCGATAAAATATACAGCGCAAATAGTACGCTTTTGTAGATAAAAAATAAAACTGAAGACTGTTTTGAAGGTTGCAGCGTGACCTGACTTTATTTTTTACAATATGTTGACTATAGTAATAGTGTACTTTTTAGTAAGCCAATTGTCAGAGTTTTAAGATTCCTAACATTTTTAAAAATTTTCAGGATGGATGTAGATTTAGAACTATTCACAACCCAGACTGTCAAAGTTAAATAAAAATGATCCTTTCAACCATTTCGTTCTATCATTATGACCGGGATTTACGAAAGGCGTTCAAGTTTGTACTCAGTACAAAAGTCTTTCTTAGTCTTTCTTATAAAAACTACCATCATGCAAAAAGCAAAATTCTAGATTTCGTTTAGATTTAACGTAGTTGATGTTTTTGCTATAGGGTGTCCGTTTTTCCGCAAGCAAAAATTTTGATCATGAATTGCATAATAAACCATAAATTGAGCATCCTTTTGTGACAAACTCTTACTTTGTGTCACGTTACCAGATATATATTGTGCGCAGGTGATTCATATTTGGTGGTTGACTGTGGCGGTGGTACCGTGGATATTACCTCGCATCAACTGAACGCTGATGGAAAGACATTAAAAGAAATTCATCGAGCTGCTGGTCAGTCTCCATATTTTAAGCTGAAATTGTAGTGCATATTGTTCACGTTTGGGATGTATTTTCCATTTTTTTAACACTGATTGAACTTGCATAGTTTTTCTGATGTAGGTGACGTCGAAGGCATTTAGCTGTGATTGAGTAGTTTTCCACTGACCACTCTACTACCACGCATTGACTGATATTGATATGCAAGCTAATACAGCATATTATAACATGTAATAACTTCTAACTTTGACATAAAGTTTATAAAGCACAATAAGCTTGGTCTGTTTATTAAAATAAACCTCTACGGCTCTACATTGCTTTGAAGTTCGATTGTTTGCACTGGCAGTGGTAGTGTGAAATTTGTCTTTCTATCCACTGCTGTCACTTTTTTGTTATTCAAGGCGGCCCTTATGGCTCATCTCTGGTCGATACAGCCTTCGAAAATTATCTAGCCGAGCTGTTTGGTTCTGAATTTCTGGAACATTTCAAACTGAAATATCCAGCCTCCTATATCGACCTGTTGGTGGCCTTTGAATCCCGCAAACGATGCACTAGTCCGTATAAGCTCAGTCCCCTGAATGTGTCCTTGCCTTTCTCCTTTGTGGAATGCTACAGGAAAATGAAGGGACATAGGGTGGATTGTGGAATGAAGAAACCCAACACTGGAAGTCGTGTATTGTGGACTCCACAAGGTAGTAATTAGCATAGTCTGGGCTGACTAACAATATTAGTGATACTGCAATTATTTTTACTGTAGAAAATTGGTAGTAGATATTCACAACAAAGAGTGTATTATTCAGCTGATTGCCCACTTGAATTAAGTAATTGTTCTTGAGTGGTAATCACTATCTTACAGTTATAATTATTTAGTAAGAATTTGTATTCAACTGATGATGTTTACTGAATACGTTTCATCGTCCACTATGATGAGAATATGCCGATTGGATAAGTATTTAGAGTTGAATGGGATCAGCTATTTTTAGTTCTGCTCTCGAGCTACTGTATTTTGATAAAGTGTGAATGGTTGGTTACTTTTGTCTAATATCGTTGACATGCAAATTGATATTCCACTTTGTCTCTTCTGGCTAAGGTGATGTTTAATCAGACTGTTTCTGCTGTAGCCCCAGTGATTTGCTTGCATTATTGTAGTGTGTACTGTTGGTGTTTCAGGAATGCTGCGTATCTCGTCGGAAATTATGCAGTCTTTTTTCCAGCCCACTCTGACGGGCATCGAGCGTTGTGTGGCCAAGGTGCTGACTGAGCTACAGAACTCGGCATCGCCCAAGTATATATTCTTGGTAGGAGGCTTTGCAGAGTCACCCATGCTCCAGCAGCACATGAGAAAAGTGTTTGGGGATAAGATTAAAGTATGACTCTTTTCAAATTCATTATTGTAGTGTCATGAAAGAGAAATATGTCGTTATTCCCTTTAAAGTTTTGACGAATCTGTCTTACGTCACAGTAGTATATATGCCCGTGTTACGTGGCAGTGTTATCAAGGCATGTATTTGAAAAAACATTTTGTTTTCTTTAATGCTGGTAACTCTCACTTAGTTATGATTGACTAAATATTTTATTTGTTTATTCCTTCTGTGTGAAGTACTAGCTTTTGTAGTCATGACAGAATATAGTGTTAAACGGAGAGTTAACTATACTTACGGTTTTGTCTTCATTATATAATTACGACATACGTATAATATGTTAAATCCTTTTTGTTTCATTTCTTCAGACAGCGCGGCGTAAGCCAGCGGGCACTAATCTTAGCTAAATTATATTTCTTTTTTACCGGCAAATTTTTCAGTCTTTTTCTTTTTTTTATAACAAACTAACAAAATTTAGGGAAATGTGACACTGAATAGACTTAGTCTGGATAAAACACTTTTGTAAATTTCACTCCATGTTTATGCTGTTTGTGCAACATGCCTTCGGTCGGAATTGAGTTGTTATAAGTTTCCATATTTCAGGTGATAATCCCTCAAGACGTTGGGCTGGCTGTGCTGAAAGGTGCCGTTCTGTTCGGTCTGCACCCGGATGCCATTTCGGTTCGTCGCTCCCGGCTGACCTACGGCGTTGGCGTGTTGCATCGATTTGACCCGTCCAGACACCCGATTGATAAGCGAATCAGAAAGAATGAAATTGACTGGTGTACGGACATTTTCGACGCCTTTGTGCTGATTGGTCAGTCGATAGCCAAAGGCGATACCGTAACCCGATATTACTGTCCCGCCTCCCCCACCCAGCGAGAGATTGTCATTCAGATCTACTGCTGTGAAGCCGAATCGCCCCAGTTTGTGACCGACCCGGGGGTGCGCAAGTGCGGGCTTCTGAGACTCACCCTACAGCCAGTGGCTAGCGACGGCCAGAGACGAGAGATCATCGCCCGTATGCTGTTCGGGGAAACTGAACTGCAGGTGATCGCTATTGACAAACGTACCAATGCTTTTGTACAGTGCGAAGTGGATTTTCTGGGAACTACTGGAAAACAACGATAAATCTGCATTTACTATTGTCACTATGGCTGATATTTTGTGGATGTTGATTTTAAAAAAGGATGAGGTGATTTTAATGAAGTCTTACTGACTTAACGACCAAAATTTAACTGTAATCTTTTTAAGAAATGATCGTCATGCGCTTGTGCGTGTTTTGAATGGAAATTAAAAAAAACGATCTATTTGTTAGAATTGGCTCATATTCAGACAAAATTAGGCCACCAGTTGATCTTGTTACTTGTTAGTAACCGATTTCTTTCGTCGACTGAACGACACGGTATGAATCGTTTTTGTGAAATTTATGACATCGATATTCGAAAGTCACGCATAGTGGTGTAGTATCAGATTAAGTTACTTTGCTAGTTAAGGTACATTACTTAGCTTAAGTATATTTTCAAATCACCCATTTTTGTCACGATTACTTTTACTTTACACAGTTTTATTTTAATGTAGTTTTTGGGTTTCCTATCTTTATGGATTTTTCATCGTTAATAACATTCAGTAAAATACTTGAGATACCAATCTTGATAACTGATTTGATTTTGTTTGTCATCTTTGTAATTATTTTTTTATTGTTTAACATGTTTTTGAATTTGTAATAAATAACTCATCTTTCATCATTCGTATGGTTCTAGCTCTGGTTATTTTTTAGCTCCTGGCAATTTCTTTAGTACCGGCTTATTTCATAAAATACGGGATAAAAACAAAGTCAGACTAAAACCAGGTCCAAGTTATAGTTAGACAGTCACCAGGCAAAACTTTGGGGCCGATAAGTTATCGAATTTAAGGACTTCAGTTAGTCACTTAAAGCAAGTCCCAAGCTTGCCTGTTTTTGCTTGGTCAGACAGTCCCCAACGTCGTTTAAGCTATGGTTGGTGTAATAAAAATATTTTCACATCGAACTAGATTATATACTTATATTATACTCTGCTGAATGTTACTGATTAGATTACAGTATTTGAATTGCCCATTTAAACATAATCTGGCGCATGGGATCGTCGTGAAGCGTCAAAACGGACCCAATCAACTCATATATTGACATCCATATACTAGCTACTGTTTGCGAAGTATATTATGGCAGCAATGTTATACATATGTTGTCGGCAGTAAGATTAGCAATTGAAGACAGCTGCTTGTTAGCTACAATGCCGTCGTGACAAGCAAACGCTCCGTCACTGTCACCCGATTATCTAGTATCTAGAAATGTGGCAATAGTCTAAGAACGAACAATGAAAACGTATTTCAATCTCTGAATCTCAGCGGCGTTAAGTATTAACAAGCTCTTCTGCTGAGTGAGGAGTGGTAAAATTGTGAGGTCCGAGTGTCAATATTCCAGCGGAAATATTAAACGCGGCCACTATTTTGTGGATAAAAAGAATTTTCATTTCTGTTTTCTGCACACAGTTACTGCTGAGTAGCTCCGAAGTCTCTCAAACAGCAAAAAACATGGAAATGAAATAAATATAATTATCAGAAAAAAAAGAAAAACTATCAGAAAAAATAGAAATATTTCTTCACTAATGATCTGGGACTCTATCTACGGATCCCTTGATTCAGAAGCTAGCATCATACCGCTTGACTACCTGTCGGCACATTATACAGTTTGGTTATCAGCATAGGATTATGACGATTATTACAGAACGTCAA
This sequence comes from Trissonchulus sp. WLG1_4, assembly GCA_030248245.1. Lineage (NCBI taxonomy): Eukaryota > Metazoa > Nematoda > Enoplea > Enoplida > Ironidae > Trissonchulus > Trissonchulus sp. WLG1_4. The sequence goes on along the minus strand of JASANF010004468.1, from coordinate 34,245 downwards.
AAATATTACCTATTGCAAAATAGGTTTGTACTATTGCAAAATAGGTTTGTAAACATGATCAAATAGTGAGGTAATGAAATAAACATTTGACAATATTTAATATTTATTTAATAATTTTATTCACACTTACTATCAAACTGCCGCAAATTACTCCTCCTATTAGTGAAATGTACCTATATCCTTTCACAAGCGGTGGTTAGCTGTGGTAGTTGAGCATCCGGTTCTTAACCGGAAGGTTGAGGGTTCAAGTCCTCACCACTGCGATAGTTTTGCATTTCGGAGATTAATGTTGCGAAAGGTGGGTAGGTACGCTGATTACTGGAAAAACCGACCTACCTGCCCTTCCAGTGTTAATTAACACAGGAAATCTGACCTACCTAGAATTACGTAGGATTTACAAAATCTGAATATAGTATATACGCGGCCCCTGAGGGGGCCGCGTAAAAATGTAGATATACATTGAGCAACTATTGAATAAAAGAAAAAGAACAAGCAAAGTCCAATGCAAAATGAGTCTGAAAATATCAAACCTTCATTTTCACTCTGTGAACCAAAACCTGCTGCGCAGCAGATAATCATTTGCACTAGGTAATATTGTAATCAACTTACAGTTGCAGCTATTGTTTTCATGTATTCAATTGCATGTTCAGTATCACTAAAAGCTGGGTTTTTTGCGCAAAAACGTTCGCAATTGCGAAAAAAATTTCAAGGTTGCGAAAAAATTTCAAACCTTTTCGCAAAATTGCGAAAAAATTTTGACGCAGTGGAGGTGAACTCGTAAGGTCTATGCGCCGATTTTTCAGGTTCAGTCGGAAAACATTTCCGAGACATCACCAATTGACAAAATTTGGCCTAAAAATTGCAAAATTTTCCGACTTTTTCTTATCTCCTAGGCACGGACTCGTGCAACTTTATGACTTGATGTCTCTAGTGACTGTGTGAATAAGAAACATTTTCTTCCATGTATCATCACAACGACTGCATGTAGCACTAATAGACAGTATATATAATAGGGGTAGGAGGTGACGTGTGTAATTTAGAAAATATACATTTCAAAATGTTAGCATTTTCAGGCCTAACTTGGTCATTGGCGGGTCTTCTGAAATTTCTGTACGACTGAACATCGATTGTGAAAATTGTGAAAAGGTTTACAAAATTCTCAGGACGGCTCCGTAAATTTAAATAAAAATGTCAAAATCGTTGCTTTTTGGCCAAAACGGGTAAAAATTGCGTCAGTCTTAATCCTGTATAGGCGTAATAACGTTTTATGAACATTTAAATGTAAAATCTACTGCATTAAGTAAAAAAAGTAAGTCTGCGAAAAAAATTTGATTTTGCGAAAAAAATTTCACGCTTTTCGCAAAATTGCGAAAATTCGCCAGCGAAAAAAAACCCAGAAAAAGTCGCAGTATATATAAGCATGAGCATAACTATGCTACTGAGAATCAAAAACCACTGATTTCGAGCCACATGGAAAAGTTGCCATACTATACACGCCAATAAATGCAATAACATAATTCATCGCTGACATGTAGCTGCTACTTGCTGCGATTTAGTTTCATTGCTAACGATTCCTCCTTTTGAAAGCTCATATGCTCAACATGTCGGTCCCTTATTTCGACTATGTAGCATCTCATCTGTTTCATGACCGGCAAAAATGACGACGTCACTTTTGTAGGGTGTATTGATAGTGCTGTAGCAGGGGGGGTACCTAGTTAAGCCTAGACTTACGCAGACAACAGGACTAAACACAGGTCTAGCGGTTATATGTTTATTATATGCCCACACAGCACACACAGGTAACAGTGAAACAGGCACACACAAACTGACCCACGACAGGTCCCTGCAGCTAGACCTAATTGGTCACCTCCTGTCACGAACTAGGCTGATCAGTGATCTGTGATCACTGATCGCCAACCGTCCAAACCTAGGACCTACCAAGCCAACCTGGCCAACTTTCCTTCCCTAGCTTTCCTTCCTAAGTCCTAAAGCCTTCCTTCCTAGTAGGTACCTAGAGCCTTCCTTTCTAACCGACCTACTTAACCGACCTTCCTGGGCAGACTGCCGAATTTCTCAAGTTGCAGCGGCTTTTATAGCCTCAAAAAGTCACGTGATGAGTCAGCAGCCAATTGTTTGAGTGACTGGCTTGATTGCGCAATATGAAGCAATCATGCCAAATGAAATAACTTTATCGTTTCCAATACGTATGTAAAAGTTTCAGTAACTTAAAAACTAATTTATTAACTTATTAAATACTTTGTAATTAACTTATAATTAACTTATTATCATAGATTAAGTTCGTATATTGCTGAATAATGCTTAAATCATAAGTTAGCTTGTGACTTTGTCACATTCCTCCCTTTCTTAATTTTTATATTGAAGTCCCTTAATACTCTTTGAAGGATCTGTCGTGGGCTCACATTTGTCACAAAATAAAATTGAATAAAATAAGTGAATAATATGGCATCAAATACTGATATTAATAATACCGGTGAATATGAGCAAACAGTTATATACGTAACCAAATAAATAGGCACAATGTATGAGCAAATAGACATTACAACTTCATCTCTAAAACTGTACGTATGATTCGAAAAAGGACATTAGTTTGAAGAGTTCAACAATTAATTTCCAGTTAGTTCCCAAACAATAGCAATTAGTTTCCAATGAATCGAACATACGAAAGTCGAATTTAAAGAATGATTCCTCCCCATCCTTTAATGTTTACAAGGCAATAACAATAAACAATCACAAAAGGTACTGAAATGTGGCATTATAAAACAAAAATTAAGCTCGAAATAGAGACCTGACATATCATTAAAAATACCTGACATATATTGAGCAAGCAAAGCACCAAATTAAAGCAACAATAAAAAGTGTTTACAGGCAAGAGTCATCAAGTTAAATTTTTTTTAACGTCTGGCGATTCGCTCACGGCATAGGAGAAATCGTGTCGCGACGGTGGCTGGGTCTCTAAGAACGGTAGAAAATCGTGTCTCCAGATTGGCTTTGGGCTGGTCAGTGCAAGGGCACAGATAGCAGCTTTCAGCGCGGCCACGCATGACGTCATCTCGGTGTAAAGATGCAACCCACGCCGATTCGGACTCGTCACAGGCGTTGATCGAAACTCTGCGATGGCAGAATAGGTCTACGAGCACTGGGAGTATGTCGGCTTGTAGGCTACCTCCACAAGTGTCGCACTCGATTCTATCCAGACGACAGGGTATGTCCTCGATTACATACTCGCCAAAAACCTATCTGCCGTCAGAAGAATCGTTCCTGCTGACACGCAGCCAGCATTTTCCACCTTTATGAGTCCTTCCACACCTTCCTCCAGTGTCTCCCCGGAACTAAAAAAGACCAAAACCGTCTTTTCTGGAGCATGAAGACACAAACCCGGATACTGACTGCGGCCATTCGTTGAATTGCAAAAGTAAAACTTAAGGGTATCGGCAATTTCAGCACGTTCCTCACACGGTCCTAGCAGCCTATAGGTCCTAGAATCTCCTCCAGGTCCTCCATCGCTTTGACAACTTATGCTTCTGCCTAATTTTGGCCAACCCGTTTCGTTCCAGTTCAATCCCAGCGTGTACGTCAACTTAAAAACAGACTCCATCACTAGTGCGCCGTCCACAACAGCCGAACATATCTGCGTCTGTGACTCGCAAGTCAGCAGAAAAAAACTAACACCTTGGTAGCACTGCGGCGGAATGTCGCAGCGGTGCCACCAGGCGTAGTCAATACCGTCCAAAACTTGGTCAGGTACCTGGCCGACCGCTCTTGCTGGCAGCTCTTGCAGCCAGGTACACCACTTTCTTTTCCTACCTACTTGAAAGACCACAACGAGACTTTCTGCAGCGGATTATGTCCTTCAAATTCAAGTCTATCATGTAATCCTGTTAGACTGAGAGCGTTTCCGAACTAAGTAGAGTGCAATAAACTCCATCTATGTCGTAACCATAGCTAATTAGAACCCTGACAGCCGCCGCCGCGTCGAATTTTTGCAGCACTCCGAATGAGTTGTACACTCCAGAAAAATATTTATTGCTTGAGACGGTTAACGAAACCTGATTGGCTCTTGCATCTTGTTGCCTTATGGTAGTTCTCGTGTGCTTTTCGTATCATCACCAACCTTTTTGCCATAGAAATGAAGACAGCAACAGCTTTCCATCCACAAATTGTAGTTGTTCTTGGGACTTATCTTGCTTAACTGGGTCCTTAGTTCCATAGCCGCTGTGCTCCTTTCTCTTGACATTTATTTTGTTTCCTTGCTCTAAATATAACTTAAAACGGTACAGTCAACAACAATCAATAAGCCTGGTTAATATAGCGTGCCCAATGCGACTAAATCTGAGATAAACATATAAACCTAAAAAAAATTTGACTTTCCAATACCACTTTTGGGTTACAGTTTTCCAAACCAAACTATCACGTGTATTACTTCTTCACTTAGCGCCTTTTTGTGATATTGATCATATTCTGCAGTGCAAGCCCCGCCAACAGTGCAAAAATACATCTATCTATTCTTAATACCGCAGCCAGCAAACCCCAAAACCGCATTCCGTTCACACTTTCTTGTTCTTGGATTTATTTGCTGGTTTTGTTAACAGCAATCGAAAACAAGTGATGCCGAAACCATCCGAAATCCTTTTTTGTTACTTAATTAAAATTATAAATTCTGTACAAAGCAGTTGTTGCTGTCTAATTGCTAAAAATATCTGATATCAAATCAGTAATTACACAAAGCCGTTTGAACTGTAACTACATTTATTTAAAAGTTTTTATCCGCAGCGACAGCGTCAACACAGATCTACTTACTACAATACAGTTTTTGTTCTCATTAAGACTGAACATAAGTACTTGTACCTAAACACTTGTACCTAAAGTGAAGTGAATCTTAAACATGAATAAACTCTGAAAATAACTGTCCAATGACTAACTTACATGCCTATAGGTTATGATTTAATACGAGATAAAACCCACCTTTAGTTGACTCCATATTTACCCTACCGCAAACAGCTAACGCATAATCGCAACAACATCAACGGGTTTCACGGCTCACCCTCAACCGCAAAAAAATCAAGGGTTTTATGGCTCACCCGCAACCACATCAACCAACAGGGTTTTCACGGCTCACCCACAACCGCAGCACACAAAGGGGTTTTCGCGGCTCACCCATAACCGCAGCACACAAAGGGGTTTTAACGGCTTACCCATAACCGCAGCAAACAAACGGGTTTCCACGGCTTACCCACAACCGCAGCAAACAAAGGGGTTTTCACGGCTTAACAACAACCGCAGCAAACAAACGGGTTTTAACGGATTACCCACAACCGCAACAACAAAAGTGGTTTTGCTTGCAATTCTAAATCACACCGCATACATTAATTTTCCGCCTTAGCTGAAATAGAAGCAGGAGTTTTCCCGGTTTTCCCGCACCCGGTTTAGTTTTGCTCGCATCTACAAAACGTTGTCGCTGTATGTAAATCTGCTATATTCTAATTAATAAATTCTATATTCGTTCTATACCAGTTTAAGAGACAGCTAAGTTGTTTGTCCTTTTCACAAACAGGTCAAATACAGATGCATAGTTTCTTTTTTCCTTTCTTCCAACCTGGTAGACGGTATTTAATTTTACTAGCATGTTGTTGTTGCTCATTTTCCACGCAGAAAATGTTCCAGAAAAACAAGACAAACTTAGAAAATATACGTTATTTTGTGATGCTATTGCTGAACTTTCACACATAGCACACTATATATGGGTATGCCAACCAGAAAATATATATGCATAATGAAACAGTGCGTTTGCAGAAGTAAACTGCGCTAATTCAAGTGCGCCACACACTTAATTTTCGATCACACCTTTCTTAACTTATATAAAATCAATCCAAGAAACTACTATATGCCATAGAGCTCCATACATAGTGTAGTAAACTTCAGTTCTTTGAATATTCTTTCAAATACTTGTTTAGACTTGAAAAGATCGCCCGCATGTAACAGACACTTTTTCTTCGCACACTACTTGATAGACATATATATTTATGGAGAAATTAACGCGGTTTCAAGCAATCAAACTTGCTTCATTATGTGAATATATGCCTGCTACACGTTTTTCTGCATTAATCGACATAAAACGTTAGTTCGCTTTTATTTTAAACTTGAAGTTGAAACCAACTTGCTTACTTTTGCTTACAAAAAAAATGTGGGCATACACATAAAGCGTCATAAAGCAGTGAACATCTCCCATTTGTGAGCAGTAATTTCCTAAAAGTAAACTGCTTTGCATATTTAAACTTCCATGGTGAACAGTTTAACTTATAGTGAAATCAAATAAAAAATACTATGCACAACAAAACTCCACGTTCATATTGCGTTCCTTTTCAATCTGTTTTGTTTTAATTATAGTCTTTGCAACGTAAGAAAACCTTCCGTTTATAACACACACAAATTTTCCACACCACATCCCAACACATACTTTTTATGCAAAAATCAACACGCATGAAGCAATAAAACTTGCTTAGTAACTTGCTTGTTGCACTGTTTGAGTTGCTCAACATGAAAAAAATGTTCAAAACCATCCAAGTGTTGGCTAGGAGTCGGTCCACTGAACTAAACATATATTTTTAACAAAACCTATGTCCTACTGTTCATGGCAGAATTCCCTTTTTTGAGTGCTCCAACATAGTATGACCAACTACCAGCATGCACTTATATACCTAAACACTATTGCATAAAAACTTTGGTCTATTCAGTCCAATAACACAGCGATCCAATAACACGACATAGGAACGAATTTTGTGCACGAGTAATTTCACCAATTAAATGTTTAACAGCTAAAATTTCTGCAAGCCAGCTTTTTACAACGGTTATATACATCATTACCCACAACCACCTTTTATACTTTTACGCCTATTAAGCGATGTTTCCATACAAGTTTGTATAAATTGGGCTACACAACACGAATACCTACCTTAACTCACATAATGGAACCGCATTTTTTTCACACACACCTTTTCCTTAAAACACTTTCCCAACAAGTACATACATGCTAACCTTAACGCAGCATTAAGCAATAACGCTTACTCACTCACACACATGCACACACACAAAGCATTAATCGAAGTAACTCGTCGCAGACGCCCCGAAATAACAAGACGGCAAAGTGAACAAACGCGTGTCACTCTCTTCATACAGCCTAAAACCTTGTAAGTGCTCCTAAGTATAACCGATAACCGCATGCCTACGCCTAGCCAGTATAGCATAGGAATAAATTATATTGCACTATTCGACACATTCAAACAGCTATACAACTTCACCGCACCCAGGATATTGACAGCACGGGAACCAATGTGGCACTTTTTCGACTTTTTCTTATCTCCTAGGCACGGACTCGTGCAACTTTATGACTTGATGTCTCTAGTGACTGTGTGAATAAGAAACATTTTCTTCCATGTATCATCACAACGACTGCATGTAGCACTAATAGACAGTATATATAATAGGGGTAGGAGGTGACGTGTGTAATTTAGAAAATATACATTTCAAAATGTTAGCATTTTCAGGCCTAACTTGGTCATTGGCGGGTCTTCTGAAATTTCTGTACGACTGAACATCGATTGTGAAAATTGTGAAAAGGTTTACAAAATTCTCAGGACGGCTCCGTAAATTTAAATAAAAATGTCAAAATCGTTGCTTTTTGGCCAAAACGGGTAAAAATTGCGTCAGTCTTAATCCTGTATAGGCGTAATAACGTTTTATGAACATTTAAATGTAAAATCTACTGCATTAAGTAAAAAAAGTAAGTCTGCGAAAAAAATTTGATTTTGCGAAAAAAATTTCACGCTTTTCGCAAAATTGCGAAAATTCGCCAGCGAAAAAAAAACCAGAAAAAGTCGCAGTATATATAAGCATGAGCATAACTATGCTACTGAGAATCAAAAACCACTGATTTCGAGCCACATGGAAAAGTTGCCATACTATACACGCCAATAAATGCAATAACATAATCCATCGCTGACATGTAGCTGCTACTTGCTGCGATTTAGTTTCATTGCTAACGATTCCTCCTTTTGAAAGCTCATATGCTCAACATGTCGGTCCCTTATTTCGACTATGTAGCATCTCATCTGTTTCATGACCGGCAAAAATGACGACGTCACTTTTGTAGGGTGTATTGATAGTGCTATTTACAACCGTTGCAGGTAACACCAATGCCGTGTTTGCCATAACAGTGTATTGTGAGCCTGTTTTTGTTAAGTAGTGGTCTAGTTTGTGACATCGTGTCGAAGATAAATTCTACTTTACTTATAATTCTGAATTACGGTTTGTGTGAAGTGTGAACTATGCAAAAGAGTAGACAAATGGAGACCATGCGAATAATGTGAGATATACTTTTAAAGTGAGACCTGTGTGATTTCTGACTTGACTGCAAAATTACTATGCAAACAGACAGAGGAAGACAAGATAGTGAATGTTATGAATGTTAATTATAGTAATTTTTCGCAATTACCACTCTTGCATTGTGGGCGTGTCAAGACATACTTTTGTAAAATATGCAAATGAACTTTGTGTGTACTTCAGCCGTACATTACGTGCTTACGTATACACGTAGGTATGTAGTTGCTAGTATGAAAATGATACGTACCTAGACAGACACATTTCAAACACACACTCATGTTCACTTGAAACCGCACAATTACACACATAAAAACACACAGAAACGCACACACAAGTCTCACTTAATCGCACGTTATTTTCCGCTCACCTCATTCTAAAGAAGCCTGCTGCGCTGTGGCGCAGCAGGAAAAAGGAGGACAAGCCTCGTGGCCAAAAATAAATTGGTCACAAATGATGATCCTACTTCACCAGTTACTTATTTTAATGTCTATTGAAACTGACATGAAGGTGGCTTGTAGCTCAATGGAGAGACAGTTGGAAGGGGAACCGGAAGGTTGATAGCTCACAGAACTTTTTTCAGTAGCTTTGATTTTGATGCTGGACCACCGCTTTGAGAGCCAGCCGAAAATAGCCCAGCTATACCGCTATTTCTGATCAAAATAAGGTGTAAGCGCCAACAGCCGATTATTGAGGCCCTGTCTCACAAACTTCTACGATATAGCCAATGATTTTGGCTATTTCTGGTCAAAACACGGATACAGTGCTAATAGCCGATTCGCATTGTTAGTGATGTGGATCGGATCGGATCGGTCCGAAATTTTGATGTCGATCCGATCCGGATGCTTGGTTGGCGATCCGATCCGATCCGATCCAGGCCGGAATCGGTCCATCCGAACTGACCCGCCGATCCAATCCGATGAAACATTACGTAACCTTGATGAAAGCTTAAAAATCTTTTGCAGAAATATTGTTAAGTATACTTTATTATAATGAGTATATTGCTGTAAAAATTTAATGAGTTTGTATATAATTGATAAGATGGCTTTTTTGTAATGAGAGCAACTTAGACTATCCCACGACCAAAAATTTAGATTAATTGGAATGGAAATGTCTTGGCAATTTTGAGTCACTACCGCAGGTCGTGGATACCCACGGGTTGGGTTGGGTTGGATCGGAAAATTTGAGCTGTGGGTCAACCCTTGGGTATACACACCCACTTCAGGCTGCGCGGGTCGCTGCATTTTGTCAAACCGGCGAAAAAATTCTGAAATTTTTTCACGTATTCAATCCATTCTGGGTACATAAATTTGGTTACTATTCGGTTAAAGTAGGTAGTAAAGTGTGAACAATGTATAGCTGTATATATACTGTGCAATTGTACAGGGGTATCTGCTAAAAACGATCGATCAACAGGTACGATATCTTAAAATGTTCGTCATAGTTGGTCGTGGTCAACTTTGACGGCGCGGGATGGATCGAGGGTTACCCACAAGTGTCAAACCGCGGGCTGGGTTGGGTCGCGGGTAGAAAGTGTTGATCCGCGTCGATTCCCAACTCTTGTGTTAACGAAAAGGATGGTGAAAGATTGTTTTTGTAGGCAAAAATTAAGAGGTGAAAGATTGTTTTTGTAGGCAAAAATTAAGATATATATATTTCTAAACATTTCACATCACACATTTAATACGCGTCTTCACGCAACTTCAATGATGAGAAATCTCGCTTCCACTTGCATATGGTCTATGCATACACTGTTCGCTTTTGCTAATATAAAACCGATATTTTGATTAGTAGTCATACTTGTCCATTTGATTGATCGCTCGAAAAGTTTTTGAAATTACGCAAAATTTTTGGCAAATTACGAAATTTTGTGGTTGAGACTCAAAATTTATACTACCGATCCGAATCGCCGATCCGAAATTTTAAAGCCGATCCGCTCCGGCGATCCGATCCGGCAAATTCAGCGATCCGATCCGATCCGACCCCCGGATCGGCGATCCGATCCGATCCGGCGATCCGATCCACATCACTACGCATTGTGTATCTCTACTCCATGTACCTTCTATGTGTCATATGCGCCCCTTACGTGAACTTTTGATCCAAGCTAAAACACTGATATTAGCTGAATATTATATACACAAGAGGTTGTTTTTCTGACATAGGCTATGTTTCTCAGCCGTGAATAGCCAATTTGCTAGTACGTCAGGATGTAGTGCGCAAAAATTGTCTACAATATCTAAAGATGGGTTAAAATGCAGCTTGCCGCCATGTCTGAGTGAGGTATGTAGAATAAATCGTGATACATGGGAATGTGACCCAACCTGTTTCAATGTGGCACTTTTACTCTTGTAGTGACACGCTCTTCTTGTTGAAGAATAAATCTAAAATCAACCACTGCAATTCAGACACGTCAGCAGACACAAAAAATGTATTGTCAGTCAGTTGTAACGATAGTCTGTCTTTTAGTTTACAATAAACACTGTGTTAAACGACAAACGGAAACGTGCACTTCTAGAAACTTCTCCTATACGTGCATGACCTAATGAATTTTCAAAGCACATAGGCGTAGTGATGTGTACAAAAGTTACAACAAGTTGAGCAAAAATAGAGGTCGTCTATTTCTGCATTACTGCAGTTGGTAATCGCAGTACAGTGCAGTGTAGTGTGACTAGGCATATTTCTTATATGCTGTGTTACTGTAAGATGGCTGGAGAATCGTTTTTTGCGATGCTTAGTTTGTTGCTAGTCTGGAGTTTTATTGTTTCGACCATCAATGCGGACGACACCAAACCTGCTGGGCGATACTCGCCGGCCGAGGGCACGTCCAAGGGTTCGTTCATTAGGGTCCATTCATACTTACAGCCGCTATGTCTGGGGCCTGTTGCTCAACTTTACAAGTCTTACAATTGATTGCTTCGTAATTTGGCCGGCTCAACGGACATACGGCTGTAACTGTGAATTGAGCCTTATAGTGTAAAATATGACAGTCCCAATAAGTAAATAAGTGGTTAGCGACAGCTCAGCATTGACCCAGTAGTTCAAATGGTAAAGCGCTGGTTCGAATCCCACCCTGCGTCTATTCACACCAGGGCCCCGTTTCATAAACAATGAGTTGCGATTCATTAGTAACACTGGTGCAACATCATTAGTTGCAAATATTAGTGAATTTTTAAAACCACTAATATTTACTAATATTTGGAACTAATGAATGACTTTGACTTACGTAGACTTTTGTCTGCTTCAAGCAAATGTAACGAAAGTTTACACACACATTATTTAACATATTGGCAATATGTTGTAAAAATTTCTAACAGAAGCATCAAGTTAACGCAAAGTTATAACTTATTTTATAGCTCTTATCAGTGTTACTAATGAATCGCAACTGATCTTTTATGAAACCGGGCCCAGGACGCATTTTGCTCCATGGCGTACGCCGTGGCGCAAAATGCGCCCTCGTGTGAATAGGCTTAATGAGCAAAGTTATGTGAATGTTTTGGATAGCTTTTTAACAAACGAACAACATAGTGAAAGCAAAACTATAAATTTTTTTAAATGATCTCAAATGTTTAGGTTTAAAGGACAGTTTTAGGAAAAATTTATGAAGACTCTCTGCGGGTTTGATTTACTTCTGGTCACTTACTTGATATTGATCTATATACATTTTCAGTCAATACTCTATAGTCGATCCCCTGCTCATTAATTTTTAGTTTCACAAAAGCCATATTTTGTTTATTTTCAATTTTTAAATCCAATTCATATTTTAGAATGGGGAGATTTCAACTGGGTTGAAGATCTCGAAGATGCACTTGAAAAGGCTAAAGAAAGGTACATATTAGTATTACGTCAACAGTAACTGCTGCCACAAATGGTGGAAAGGATGTCAGTCACGTAGCGTCGTTATGATGTACTAAATGTATTCAGGGGCCTGTTGCGCAAAATTCATAAGCAATAGGTTCATAATAGGTGGTCAAATCGGCGACTTCTGTCGCTAAGCTCTGATGAACAAGTGTATTTGTGTACCAACCAGTCAAACGAATAAGATGTAAGCATGTAACACTGTTATGCTTTGACCATCGTAGGTAAAAGTGACACTGTAGATTAATAACCATGCAGAAACAAGCATGGGCTTGAGATTGGTAGCTTTATAAATTGTAAAAAATTTTCGTGTATTGAAGCATACTCAGAGTTCGGTGGGGTAGACCTTCCGGCCGAAAAATAGGGGCAGAAAAATAGGAAGAAAAACCTTTAGACATTCTGAATACTGCAAATTTTTGAGTTTTTATCAATCACCTAATGCGTTCTTTCAATTATTTCAGCAAAAAACCCATAATGATGGTAGTACATCGCACATGGTGTGGGGCCTGCAAAGGTTAGTAAATAAGGTTAAGAATGTAAAAGTGTGTCTAAGCTCAAAGCTAATAGTTTTAAATTTTAATAACTTTTTCAGGTGATATTGTTTAATTTAATACATATTTTTGGTGATACATATGTCAACGGATGGCTCAGATTTTTAGGTTCAAGTCGTGGTCTTCTATGCGAAAGTTGATTTGTTTTAAGTTAAGTTGTTCTATGTTAATAATAAAATACAGCAATGACTGGAGCCTACTCAAGCCCACTAAAAACAGTAACATTGAAGGTGTGGTTCCACATACGCTGTGCACTTTTGGACAGTCATTGTGAAGCTTATCATTTTTATTTTAGCTTTGGCTCCGAAGGTCTCCAAATCAAAAGGAATCTCTAAGCTCAAGGATCATTTCATCATGTGCAGTGTTTCTGTAAGTCTAGCTGAAAGTAATAGAGTTACCTACTGTTTTAATGGACTGAACTAAAGATACAGTATTTTGCAAAACAGTCCTTTTTCCTTCTTTGTCAGCTTACATCGAGCTTGATTCTACGTGAAAACGACGAATGAGGCTGTAAGGTGACAAAAAATTTATGTTAATGGCATCTGGATCTGAATTTCTAGCATACTGTCTTTAGCTGGAACTATGTAACAAATGATTTTTGAATTTTCTATCGGCACGCATTGTGGTTAAACAAATATTGTCAGCTTATATACATGGGTTATTGAATTTAGTAGTAGTTTATTTTATTCTGGTCACTATTTTCATTTCAAGTAAGCAATTTTTGATTGTTTTTACTCTTGGCCTCTTTATTATTAAAACACTTAAGGGGGTAATGTCGTTTTTGTGGTTTTTGACATTTCAGTGTAATTTTTGCGCCCACAGAACTCAAGCTAAAAACGGACTACGGCTTCGAAACTTTAACCACATTATCTTTAGGAAAATATCCCCACCAGTTTTTTTCCTTTTCTAAAAATAGTTTGTAGAGTCGGTGTTATGGGCTTTTGAAAATTTTAGAGAAAATTCAAATTACCTGATTTTTGCACGAAAATGTCATTTTCTCAACGTAGAAACGACTTATTAACTATATCAAAAAAACGGGTGGGGATATTATGTCAGTGCATAACTGCAAAAAGTTAAGTAGTTGTTGGCTGATCTTCAGTTTCATAACTGTGGCGCAAAAATTAGTCAAAAAAACCGCAGATGGGGTGTATTCAAATGATAGCAGCAGTAAAATTGCAAAAGATAATCTGCTTTTAAATAATAGTTTTTTTAAAGCTAGAAGGTGTAAAAAAAATGTAAAAAAGACCGCTCTAGTTTTTGTTGAGGTTAAGTGCAGTTATGGTAGTTTAAAAAAACACCAAAAACCTAATTACCCCCTTAAGATTGTTTATTATGCCTTATTCAGGGTGAACACGAGCCTTGGCAGGAAGAGTACAGACCAAACGATATTCGATACGTGCCTCGGGTCCATTTTATTCGTACGTTTGCTTATATACTTATTGAATATTTTTTTAAAATAGTTTAAAACTGGTGTAATATGGTATACATACATACAATCAAGAATGGTATACATGATACATTCATACATCTGGCATGAATACCGGGCAACGTTATTTTTTATTTATAGTTTAGCTTGATGCTCTGCAAGTGAACTTTTAATTTAAAATGTTCTACTTTACAATTAGTTTGTTTATTTAATTAATATGTTCCAGATTCTAATGGCAGTTTGATGGCGGATATTGGTAATGACGACCCGCAGTATGCCAACTATCAGTATTTCCATACTGGAACTAAATCAAGTCAGTTTAAGATGTTAATTCTTTTTGTGAACGTATGTAATATATTGTTTCAAACTTTTGGATAACTTATCAGTTAGACTAACCAACCAACTATGTTTGTTTGCGCAACACTGATAAATCGTCAGAGCATGCTAAAAGCCACATAGTTTACACCATTAAGATCGAAGTGCAAATTTGTTTGGTTAACCTTATTGACTTGAAAACGTCATGGTGGATTCCAGGCTATGGTTTTTTGCTGGTTCAAAGTCATACCAAGAGTGCATAATAGTGTCTCACTAGTCACTCTTACAGAAAAAGAATGAGCCACTACGCTGCAATGGCTGCCTAACTGCCGATTGGAGAACATGCGCAGTAGTCTGGCCAATCAGAGTCGCAACTCGCTCCTGATTGGCCGTAGTTGTACTTTTAAAAACAAGCTAAGTTTGCGGCAAAAGTATTCAGTAAGTACATATCAACCAAGCATATATTTTTAAGTAACAATGGCCCGAGGCCATCGTAAACCTGTTGGGCCAGCTAAAAATTCATTCCTAACTTGCATATTGTCCATGAAATGCCTCTCCTTTTACATCCATTGAAACTGCAAAATCTCAGCCCAAAACTTTCTGCAGTCGGAACTTGATAGGTAGGTATGTACTAAGTAAAGATTAATTCGTGAACTTCGTGTTTGCTTATGCATAACTGCGAACTTATCTTGCAGTTCTATTGCAAATAAGTTGTGCCAGTTCAGAAGCACGCAGTATTATTGTCGATTTCTATTATATCATGATTATTAATTGCCGTGAACCATCAGGACTAAGTGGTCGAGCGGTTAATTTATTCGCCTGGTGACCGTGAGCTGACATCGTCGATTCCTAGCAGCTCAGTTTTTGTCAGACTTGTTTTTTTCCAATACGCTTCTCAAGAACAATGAAAGTACCAACTTACTGATTATAACAGGCATTTTAGTTGTGACAGACGCAAAGCTACGGTAAAAGACGTGTAAAACACACTCCGCACATTCGCACTTTAACGCTAGCACTGCGTTAACATACCAAAATCAAAATTAAAGACCTGTTGGGCTGTGGCACAACAGGAACAAGTAGCCCCATTTCGACGAGCGCATCTGCTTGCGTTCTATCATCATTGACAGGCAGGATAGTACATCACTCTTCTTCTTCTACGACTGAGACACTATTATGTACTCTGCGTCATACCTTACGAACGTGGATACCGAAAGATGCAGAAGAGTGAGACGTTGCCAATACTCTGTTTTCAGTTGTTCGTTCGATGAAGAATGTTTTGAAAAAAATGGGCAAAGAAGATGTTGAACAATTGGCAGACGAAAATGACGAGCTGCCAAACGTTGAGCCGGAAGAGGTGAAGAAGAAGGACGAACTTTGAATTACCTCAAAACACAAAGGAATGAAAAACAAAAGACTTGAACAAACTGAATAAAGCAACATTATTCAACAGTTTATTTATAATTCATGTGCAATTGTTATAGTTTTATTTTGTGTTGTGAACCTTTTAACGTTTACTGTTAAACTGTTTGTCTTGCTTTATGTCATGAATTTTTATTTTAAGAAATAACAGTTACTAAGTTTTAATAAAAGCCCAAAAGTTTTTCTGTGTTACTCAAGGTCGCCGATTCAGCGACATAAATACATCTAGAATCTACAAAGTAGAAGAGACAGATAGCTACCTAAATGGCCTGCAATGAGAACTACTAATAACTTAACAAAAAATAACAAAACATACATTAATCATTAATGGGTTCCGTATGTGCAAAGGCAACGAAGCTGCTTATGATCCGATAATTGCTAATGACTGTTAACGAATTCTTGACTTGCGTCGGTAGTAAAACAGATCCTGGTAATTCTTACCATGGTTTTATGGTAATTTATAAAAAAGTAAAAAACTGCCAGTGATTTTAGTTCATGATAAACCCACATGACATACATACAAATTACAAATTATGTAAGATCAAGTTTCGTTTTGTAAAGAGTCCATTAAGTTGTTTGCACGTCCTCATGAAAACATTGAACTTAACTATAATGCTATAATAAACTATAATGCTGCTATGTTGACAAAAGTATGTAAACAAAGTCAAGCTGATGATTTTAGCTTTGTAGACTTCTAGGCCAAACTTTCTGCACCGAACTGTACAGGCATTTTGTAATGGTAGTGTTTTTAGCCGCTATCAGTGTTTTCATTTGCAGCGTTTTAGGTTAAAACTAGTTTATGCAGAAATAGTTTAGTGTCATTTCTAGCAGCTTATGTGCAAATGATTGTGGTCTTTTTGTTTTAAGTTTTTTCCTGCATCTTTTGCTATTTTTAAACGCTTGTTTTTCGTGGTATTGTAACCGTATTTAATATGGCATATAATACGTACGTATAAATTCAGATTAGCACTTCAGGGCTGTAGTGGATCAAGTTTAAACAAGCAGGCCCCAAAAGGGGGGAAGGTTCCTTCGCCGAGTGCAAAGTCTGCTTATGTTACCAAAAATATTTCAGCGTCACCTCTGTTTTTATGTACATATTTCCATGTATAGAAGCACTAATACCTGTGTAAATACTTGAATTATGTACTTTGAGTGGTTAATACATACTTAGTAGGTGCTGAATTCAACAAATTGGTCGAAAACACATGTCCTAGTTGCCAAAAAATTCTTATTGCACGTTTTGACAAGGAAATATCCTGTCAAACAAAAGTTTCTGCAGACAAAAGTTGAGTAAATTTTTTGCAAAAAAACAATGCTTGGGTGTCGAACCCGTGACGTAGCCTGTAGCAAGTTTCGTTTCTAGCGCTTTTGACCACTCGACCACTCCACTTCGATGAGTAGCAATGTTTGGTTATTACTATGTAGAAAGAAAGGAAGAAAACAGACAGCAATCTAGACATTCATATGACTAGCATGTGTATCTAGTCTGAAAATTTACCATACAATGAAATTTAAAATCTCAGAAATCTAGCAAATGACAGCTTAATGTATGTGCAAAAGTGTTGTTGACTATTATTTCATAAAAATTTGTAAACAAAGACTTGTCTTTGAAAAAAGAGCTGTCGGTTCCCATACTGATTTTACATGTTAATCATATGCGCTGAACAACATGTGGCTGCTACTTTTACACTACGCAGAGTTGATTTCAAAACAATAGTTCCTTCTCTAGAAGGAACAAAAAGTGAATTTAGGCAGCAGATATGACTTCCAAATCATTTCATCTGTTAGGTCACAAGAACATACTGATGATTCAGAAGCAGAGTGAGACACTGAGATACTCCTCTTTTTGCCAATAGAAAAACACAGGAATAAGAAAGATGCGCGCGAATTCAGCAAATTCTAAATAACTTTGGCAAAATCGAGGGTGTAATTCTTTTGCGTAACACTCTTTCCTCGCGTATAATCGCTGAGCGTACTGGTAATTGATAAGACAAGCGATAATTTACAGCTAGATTGTAAAAACATTGCAAATACTTTCGGTGGTAGCAAGAGTACATAATAGCGTCTCACTCTATATAGAAGAAGAGTGAGACACTCTCCAGCCTGCCTGTGTTCTAGCACAGGCAGATGCGCTGGTCGTTTTCAGGGGGTAGTTTCAGAAACTTTACATAAGTCTTTACATAAAGTATTACATAAATTGAATTTATGGGAGAACTTATGAGGAGGTTACGAGTGGTACATAAAGTGTTTCAGAAGTCTTCACATAACCTTCCCATAAGTTCTCCCATAAAGTTCTCACATAAAATTATATGCTCTCGCTGAAAACCGCATGGAATGCGCACGCACACACGCTCGCACAATTAGATGCCTAGCAGCACGATCACAGCTTTGATTTTCGTACCGAGGGTGCGCTCGTTTAAAATCTCAATTTAAAAAGTAATGAATAGGTTCGTTAGTCGATTTAATTATTCAAGCGCATAACAGTTACCACCATACCTGCTGCTGTCGTTTTATAGTAAAATCTTAAAATCAGATTTTTCAGAAAAGTTCAATAAAGTTTTAAAAAATACATTCCCCAAACTATGTCACTTTATGCGCTACCCAGCGAACCAGTTTTCATGCTTTTTTTGAGGTTTGTACCAATTATTTAGCTCAAAGGTGAGTTATGGGTGCCCTCACGTTCTCCTAAATTTATGAGAAAACTCGGCACCCACATTTAGCATTTTATGAGTAGCCTGAAGTCTTTACATAAATTTATGTAGTTATTATCAGGCTACCCATAAATTTAGGTGAAAAACATAAATTTATGAGAGAACATGAGGTGATCCAGAAGTTATGTCAAGCTTCTGAAACACCTATAACGATATGTAAGACTTTATGGGACCCATAAGACTTATGTGAAGTTTCTGAAACGACCCACAGGCTACATGTTGACATTCTATGCAACATGTGACTGGCCAATCAGCGCGTAGATTCCCTGCGTAACACACTTTAGTATATAATCGCTGATGCGTTGATAAGCATTAAGATAGAGATGAAAGCTTAATAACTCATTATTTATTCATAGTCTGCTTGCAAAAACATTAAAAAAGGTTTGCAAATACCTCTAGGGATATTTTGGCAAACTTTCAGCGAAATTGATTGAGAAACTTTTGAGATATAAACTTTTCTGAATTTCTTCAAAGTGTCACAATCAATTTCGCTGAAAGTTTGCCAAAATATCCCCAAAGGTATTTGCAAACCTTTTTTAATGTTTTTACAAGCAGACTATGAATAAATAATGAGTTATTAGCCTTTATCCCTATCCCGTTTTATGATTTGAGCACGTGCACAGGCGTCGGCCAATCAGAGATTAGAAGCTCGCTTCTGATTGGCCAGTCACATGTTGCATAGATTGTCAACATGTAGCCTGAAAACGACCAGCGCATCTGCCTGTGCTATAACACAGGCAGGCAGGCTGGAGAGTTTCTCACTCTTCTTCTATATAGAGTGAGAAGCTATTATGTACTCTTGGTGGTAGGTAATTTGCGATACTACAGCGATACTACAAGTCCTTTTCAAGAAATGAAAACTTCGGTCTCTCTAAAAATGTAATGTAAAATTTATTGTAATGCAATTTATTGCTTATACCTACACTTAATGCGAGCGCACATCGGTACGCCCTGTGAGGCTTCGTTGGGTTTTGGCAACCGGCCAGTATACAATGGTCACAACAAAACACGTATGGTTGCTAAAACGGAAAAAATTTATTATTTAATTAGAAATATAGTTTTGCTTCAGTAAACGAAGTTTTGAACTTTTCTTCAAACATTTTTTCACCTTAAAGTTATCATTAATTTGTTTATTTTTTATCTAGTCGCTAAACTTATATTTGTTGATCTACATACATTCATGGTAACAAAAATATTTGTTTGATTTTGGTTCACTGGATTTGAAAATTGTTTTTTGTGCGTTTATTTGTCGTTTAGAAAGGTTTTTGTTATCAAATCAAAATTTTTATAAAAAACTTAGCTTTTGAACACTGAACACTAATTAACAAATTGCAATAAGAAGCAAAAACTTAAATTAATTCCCGCATGTGCCCCTGAGATTTAGGCAAAGAATCATTTTGTGGCAACGGTTTGATATATTTAGCTATCAGGTGACGTCCGTCGCTCAAGTTTTATCCTAACGTAATGCCGTAATTATTTTGCGGTTGCCATTTTTAAATTTAAATTAGAGTCAATTTCATCTGGAAAGTTTATTATTATTGCATTTATTTGTATTTGCTCGGTTTTTCTTGCGAAGTGATTGCGAAATTGAAATGCCAAGTTTTTCACAAGACGACTTTGCCCACACTTGTAGATTCAAAATTGTACTTCTTGGGGAACAAAGTGTTGGGAAAACGGCCCTGATCGCAAAATTTCTCTACGATACATTCGATGATGCTTATCAGGCTACAATTGGAGTAGACTTTTTGGCCAAAACTATGTGCGTTAATGACAAGACAATCAGATTACAGGTTTGGGATACAGGTGAGTCAAGTACATAGTTGTGATTATTATTAGTTTTTATGTTTCATTTTTTTAATGAACGTAATAAAACTGTTTAACTCATCCGCATCAGACATTCCACAGTTTAGAACTCTATTTATTGTCTTATTTGATTTTATTGGTATTTTTAATTGGTTTTGTATTTTTTGTTTTGTTAAAGTAACCTATATTCCTAAAAGCATGGATTGGTATATCCTATATCCCAGTATCCTCAAACATCAGTATCTGGTACGCATATTTACACGAGTCAGTAAAAAAATTTTACCATAAGGTTAATAAGGCTGTTTCGCGCCAACACTCTTCATTACACCCCACCCCCGCCTCACCTCAGTTGAGTGATCTGGATTTTCACTTTTCCCTAAAAGCCGGAAATGACGAAATGAGAGTGGAGTGTACGTGTAGTAGGTCTTAGGCGAGCTTGCCCTCGCCCCACCTCAAAACTGCACATAAAGGGGCTATTCATTCTTGCCTCCGCATTGAACGCAAGCCCCGAGGCATAGGTATATAATCAGAAGAGTGTTATACTCTTCCCATTGTGTACATTTGGTCTTACCGAAGCGATGGTAGCAGCTCAATCAATTTAGATGATTACCTACCTTTTAAGTAGTTATTTTAATTTTAATTTTAGCAGGTCAGGAGCGATTTCATAGCCTTATCCCAGCATATATCCGGGATTGCTCTGCCGCAATAGTGCTTTATGACGTAACGAAACTAGAAACATTCGACTGGGTCGACAAATGGATCGGTGATGTTCTCAAACAGCAGGGGTCCACGGCACTGCTGGTTCTGGTGGGCAATAAAGTAGATCTGGTTCAGCAGAGGTTCAACAGACGACAAGTCACTATTGAAGAAGGTATCGTAAAGAGTACGCATTGATTATTAATGACAACCGGCGCAAGACAAACATTTTCAAGACCTACATACCTTAGCACATTGCTGTTCCTGTGTGAAATTTCATGAGCGTATTGAATTTTACTATTACTAGTGTTATTACTTAACACTTATTTATTATTTTGAAGACTAACTACATGAAGTGCATGGTATAAAAGTTTCAAATTATTGTTACTGGTAACAATTAACAAATCTTTTGTTTATTGCCAAAAAAGACGTAATTTTAAAGGGCCAAGATTCGTAAGTACAAAAAATAACTGTTTGTTGCCAAAAAAGACTATTGTCATTCAGAAAGATTTTGCTTTTTAAAAAATGATTATCGTCTAAAAAAACGAATAGCGTCCAAACGGGTGATGCTAGGCATCAAAAAAGACGACCAATTCTTAAAATATATAACTTTGTCAAATACATACATAGCAGCACAGAGTTTTGTTCCTAAAACATGTCTTCCAGAAGTTATGTTATAAAAATATTAATGTTTTGTCTAAAAAACTATTTTTTCGTCTAAAAAAGACAATAGGTATTCCAAATAATATATATGTAATGTTTTGCTAAAACAAGGAATAAGGCTCATCCAAAGGACAAATCCAAGTAGACGATCGTCGTCCAGATAAACAAACAGGCAATCACAGTACGCATAGCTTTTAATTAGCCGAGAAATTCGTATATACTTCATGCCTTACTTGTAGTTGTACTGCAACGTAATTTATTACAGGTCAAGCTAAAGCTCAACAGCACAATGCCTTGTTTTACGAGACGAGTGCAAAAACCGGATACAATGTGAACAAAATATTTAGTAAAGTTGCTGAAACATGCCTGGATACGTGGTACGCTGATGCGGACATTCCCAACGGAGTTCATGGGCGTAGTCGTACTGAAAGTCAAACTGTCGTGAACTTGGAACCTGAAAGGGAAAAAGAAAACGGTCTTGTCTATGAAGATAAAGGCAGTAAATGGTGTAGATGCTAGTTATACCTATTGATGTACATACATATATATTGTATATTATATTGATGTATTTATGGAGTTTTTTGTGATTATTTTTATCAATAAATTTATATTTTTTTACGCAATGTGGTTTTTTGCTCTCAATAGAGCGAACTTAAAAAAATTACCTCAGTTGTTGTGAATTTTCGTTATAACTTTCAAAACATCTCTAGTGAATCAAACATTGAACCAATGATATGATATGAACCATATGAAACAATGATTTATTTGATTAATACACTATTATTCAACTTCAACCATGATTCAACCTATTATTTTAATAGTCAAATGAAATATTGTAGTCTGTAACGCCGATATCAGGAGCCCGAACACACACTGCGAATTTATTTATTATAAGAGCCAAAGTTACCAGTCCTCCACAAAACTTGACTCAACTCTACTTCCAATTGAACTGCATTAGGCTAGTGCTTTTCTCTAGCTACCGTAGTCTGTGTAGAATGCTCACTTTGGCGTACTTCCACTAAGACTACAACCCACATAGACTACAATTCAGATAGACCACAAAATTAACCAGATAGACTACACTCAACGAGCTTCATTTTTCCAACCCACATAGAATACAACCCACATAGACTACAACCCAGATAGACCACAGAATTACCCAGATAGACTACAACTAAAACAAACACGCTTTGACTTTACTACGCTAGGTATCAGATTATCAGGTATTCAGAT
The DNA here is from genome assembly GCA_030248245.1 of Trissonchulus sp. WLG1_4. Classification (NCBI taxonomy): domain Eukaryota; kingdom Metazoa; phylum Nematoda; class Enoplea; order Enoplida; family Ironidae; genus Trissonchulus; species Trissonchulus sp. WLG1_4. Next base: position 11,179 of record JASANF010004468.1, on the reverse strand, counting down.
TGAAATTTGAAATGTCTTTTTAATTGACCAGTGACCACTGGCTAAAGTGACGGATCGGCTCCTTTGTGTTTAAACAAACAGTGCAAGACACCTGCAAGAGAGTTATGGAGACCATTTTAACAAAGTGACAAACAGTTAGCCAATCAACAGTTAGGACAAAGGTCAACTGCGCAAAAATAGGGGTAAACTTACTAATGGTAAACATACATAATAGTGGACTTTTTTACGCATAGTGCAATCGGTTTCTATGATTGCATGCAGTTCTAATGTAAAACTACTGCCAGGTTCTGAAAACACACACTTTGTGTGGGCGTGTGTTGGATCGTTCACCTATATACGTTATTCTGCGATAGGCCATTCTGCAACAGCATTTTTGTGAGCGTGTGTGCGTCGCGTCATGCATCTATGTATGCATGTAACTAGCGTCAGAAAAGTTCAACAGTGTTGTTAGTAAACCTGATGCAAAAAATGTTTCGTGAATTGTTTATTGTTGCGTCGAAACCAGGATACGGCGGACTATAAAATCTTACAGCCAACCATGACAATATGGTACGGCTATGGGCGTCACTGCGCTTAGTGACATCGTTGCCGATTTATTTTTTCTAGTGGCAACTTTGCACCATTAGTTACATTGTTAGTTACCTAAAAATGTGAATAACGGAAGAGTGGTCATGTTTGATTAAAAATTTTGTCATTAATATTTTTAGTGCCGCGTTTTATATTCGGAGAATATCCTCAGCACCTCAAGCAGGTCACACCCAAATCTATCTAAAATAAATTTAACTCTACTCGCAATGCGTGCTTGCTGATAATTGATATAATTGATGTTTTTAATAAAAGTACATAAATGTAATTTCGTATTCTGCATTTCAGGTAGATAAGTCGTAGTAATTGCACTGACTTTGAGACATTAGTCTATCTGGGTCGTAGTCTACGTGGGTTGGAAAAATGAAGCTCGTTGAGTGTAGTCTATCTGGCTAATTCTGTGGTCTGTCTGGGCTGTATTCTATCTGGGTTGTAGTCTCTCTGGGTGTTCACCCTCACTTTAACCTTGAATTTTGAGTCGTGGGGGGGAAACGTAACTTCTGAAATTTTGATTTCTAATTTAAGATCCAGTATTGCAGACTAAACATATGTAAAATCGGTAAAATTAGAACTTGTCTTTTTGATATTTTACGTAACAAGTAGGCTTTAAAAGTACATACAGTACTGTGCAAAAAAAAGTTCCCTGTTCGTCGGCGTACGACGAGCTTCGTCGTTCGCCAAAAGTGACGAACGGTGGCCGGAAAGTGACGAACAAAAATTTTTCAATTTTTCACTTTTTTCAGTGAAAATGTGTTTTGGAGCACTTTTTAAAAAATTTTTGAAAAATTTTTTTGTTCATTTTCCGGCCACCGTTCGTCACTTTTCGCGAACAACGAAGCTCGTCGTACGCCGACGAACAGCGAACTTTTTTTGCACAGTACTGTATGCCCTCATTTATTTAAGTTTAAGTTTAGTTCGTTCCTCGATTTTAATTAAGTTTAAGTTTTTCAAACCTACATATATTTCTATGTAAACGAGGTTGAAATTAAATGGAATGCAACGCAGCGTTGCGGGGTCTGGGGGCGGCAGCCGGCAGACCCCGGAAGCTGGAGCTTTTTATAAGTTTGAAATATAATTTGCATTAAAGAAGCAATCCTAAGCAACTAAAATTGTAGTGGTTGCAGGGGTCTGAGGGCGGCAGCCCCCAGAAGCTGGAGCTTTATCAGAAATTTGAAATAAAATTTGCGTTGAAAAAGCAATTCTAAGCACTAAGCAGCACTTGTTGTAAAATCAAAGTGAGTGCAAGACTTGGCGCAGCGGTCAGACTGAAGCGGGGGGGGCAAATTATTTTGGATTCTAATTCGCTTCCTACCCCATCTTTTAATAAAAATATGAAACTCCCATCGTCAGCCATGCCTCCAATCTGATTTCTAGCCCCCAAAATAGCTGTCGCCCCTTTTAATAAACATCTGAAGTGAAATTATTGGTGTTAAAACCCTTTGTGGTCGAATAAAGCCTGGTTCATACTCGTCCCTAAGCGTTGTCCCTGTCCTTAAGCGCTGTCCTTGTCCCTGTCCCTAGGTGTCCTTGTCCCTGTGTCCTCATGCTTTGTCCCTGTGTCCTCATGCTTTGTCCCTGTCCTTAAGAAATGTCCCTAAGGTCTATAGGGAGGGAATGTCCTTGTCCCTGTCCTTAGAGGTAATTGATTCATACTCCTTGAGGACAAGGAAATAGTCTTTCTCACATGAACTAATGCTCAAACGTCATTGGATGATCTGCGTTTTGTTTAAAATATTGTGAAAAAGTTATCAACCCTATTTATAGGCTGAAAAAAAAAGAAAATCCAAAATTTCGAATATGGGATTCGAACTCTGATCCATAGGTTAAAAAGCAAAAATCATAACCACTCGACTTCCAAAGTATAGAAAACGGGGCGCTAGAACATCTTTATGAACTTCTGGTATATTTCGGGTTGGTATAAAAATTGAAAACCAAATATTGACAAAAATGCACTATTTTTAAAGCTAATTTTTCGTTCGCTACTTTTTGGCTTCTCCAACTTTTCTCAATGGTTATTTGCATTAAAAAATACGCTCTATTTTTTGACACTGTCGTTTGTGAGAGCAAACCTCAGATTTTTCTGATCGGCAATAGCCTTTTTGAATCGTGATAGCTCTCCTCCATGTCATTTTTTCATTGAAAATTTGACTTAAAGTTAGAAAATAAGTAGATTCAGGTGTACCTTCTTCGAAAATGTTGATTTCTGTTTTTGGTGAAATTCTGCAGCGATTTCAAGTTGAGCAATTTTAGAAAAACTAGTGTATTTTGAGCCAAAACAATTGGATTAAAATTATAAGAAAAGATACACCTCGTCAACATAATTACCTACAGTTTAAGCTATAGATCGTAAAATTTGAACAAAGTTTCGCTCAGTTATGCCGTTTGAAAAATTATGCGCATTTAGCGAAAATAGAAATTTTCAATCGGTGATAAAAAATCAGAACAAGGCAACAGGCACGTGAAACTTAATCAGAAACAGAGCTTTGTAACAGGCTTCAATATATTTAAACGAAATTCATTCTAGCTAGAACCTACGTCGACTTATAAGATAATAAAGTTATGGAAGTTATTCGGAGCGCCACCTTAAGGTGGCGCTCCGAGAATTTGCACGTACTTCGAAAATTGTGAATTATCACTTTCATGGTTACATTGGAATTTAGCAAGGTGCGCGGTATCAAATTGAGCAATTTTGCAAAAGCATTTGACTCAATTCATTCCTTGTGTCTGTCACGTGACTTGCGAAAACCGTATTCACAGGGCACACATAACTCAATTCAAACTCTATCAATTTGAACAGTTTATAGCTGGTTTGAAAGGTTTTCAAACGTCTGGGATGATTACTTTTTTGTTTTGTAAATTTCGCTTTAAATTTTTAGTTATAACGATTTTTAACTTTTCATGCAACTTTAACAACAATCTCGCTTCAAAGTCCATTTATTAAAAAAAGAAAATTTAGTCAGTTTCTTTGATTATACTAATGTATTGTGTCAAAATTTTATGTCTCAACTCAAAACGTGCGATTTGGAATCTGTGCCCTTTGGCAAAAATCCTTGGTTTTTTATTGAAAAGTTGCTTGGCTTGTTGCATGTTTTTATTGTTCTGGCTGAATGGCTTGATTTCACAGACGTTTGCTTCAGCTATGTTTGTTTATTTTTCAAAAAAAGAAGTAATTTAGTTTTACCTCGATTTTCTGCGCACGGTTTTTTAGTTTGGTCGTATTAAAAAATATTGACAAAAATGCACTATTTTTAAAGCTAATTTTTCGTTCGCTACTTTTTGGCTTCTCCAACTTTTCTCAATGGTTATTTGCATTAAAAAATACGCTCTATTTTTTGACACTGTCGTTTGTGAGAGCAAACCTCAGATTTTTCTGATCGGCAATAGCCTTTTTGAATCGTGATAGCTCTCCTCCATGTCATTTTTTCATTGAAAATTTGACTTAAAGTTAGAAAATAAGTAGATTCAGGTGTACCTTCTTCGAAAATGTTGATTTCTGTTTTTGGTGAAATTCTGCAGCGATTTCAAGTTGAGCAATTTTAGAAAAACTAGTGTATTTTGAGCCAAAACAATTGGATTAAAATTATAAGAAAAGATACACCTCGTCAACATAATTACCTACAGTTTAAGCTATAGATCGTAAAATTTGAACAAAGTTTCGCTCAGTTATGCCGTTTGAAAAATTATGCGCATTTAGCGAAAATAGAAATTTTCAATCGGTGATAAAAAATCAGAACAAGGCAACAGGCACGTGAAACTTAATCAGAAACAGAGCTTTGTAACAGGCTTCAATATATTTAAACGAAATTCATTCTAGCTAGAACCTACGTCGACTTATAAGATAATAAAGTTATGGAAGTTATTCGGAGCGCCACCTTAAGGTGGCGCTCCGAGAATTTGCACGTACTTCGAAAATTGTGAATTATCACTTTCATGGTTACATTGGAATTTAGCAAGGTGCGCGGTATCAAATTGAGCAATTTTGCAAAAGCATTTGACTCAATTCATTCCTTGTGTCTGTCACGTGACTTGCGAAAACCGTATTCACAGGGCACACATAACTCAATTCAAACTCTATCAATTTGAACAGTTTATAGCTGGCTTGAAAGGTTTTCAAACGTCAGGGATGATTACTTTTTTGTTTTGTAAATTTCGCTTTAAATTTTTAGTTATAACGATTTTTAACTTTTCATGCAACTTTAACAACAATCTCGCTTCAAAGTCCATTTATTAAAAAAAGAAAATTTAGTCAGTTTCTTTGATTATACTAATGTATTGTGTCAAAATTTTATGTCTCAACTCAAAACGTGCGATTTGGAATCTGTGCCCTTTGGCAAAAATCCTTGGTTTTTTATTGAAAAGTTGCTTGGCTTGTTGCATGTTTTTATTGTTCTGGCTGAATGGCTTGATTTCACAGACGTTTGCTTCAGCTATGTTTGTTTATTTTTCAAAAAAAGAAGTAATTTAGTTTTACCTCGATTTTCTGCGCACGGTTTTTTAGTTTGGTCGTATTAAAAAATATTGACAAAAACGCAAATTTCAGATTTTAGATTTTTTTCAGGGGGGGGGGGGGGGTGGGTTCTACTTATGACTGATGATGCATATTATAATGTAATAATGAATAATAATGAAAAATGTAATAAATTTATTGTCTACGCAAAAGGAAACTAAAACTTTTGATTAGGGATGTGACCGAAAAAAATTTCACCGAATACCGAATACCTAATATTCGGTTTTTTATTTTCGGCCGAGTACCGAATACCGAATAGTTGTCATTTGCCAAGCAAAGTTTTCTCAGATTTTAAAGATCCAGAAAAATAAAATATTACGCATAGATAAGTATATAAATACTACGTATAGTACCCCGGGGTGGAGTGGGACAGTCTTTTTGGTGGTGAAAAGAGACATTCCCTAGTGTTGGGATTTTTTTCGAATCGTACCCGAACCCGAACCCGAACCATTCGTATATACCCGAACCACCCGAACCCGAACTTTGGCGACATGAAATGGTTGACATTACACAATTACAATGTCAAAAAAGTGTGGAACAATTGAGTTAACAACTGTTAGTTAGTACAAAAATACTTTTAATACTTTTTAAGGGGGGGGGGGCTACCACACTGAAGTCACAAAATTTGTCAGGCTGATGTGGGTTTTTTTCGCAAAAACGTTCGCAATTGCGAAAAAAGTTGGTGATTGCGAAAAATTTTCAAACCTTTTCGCAAAATTGCGAAAACATTTTGACGCAGTGGAGGTGAACTCGTAAGGTCTATGGGCTGATTTTTGTGGTTTAGTCGGAAAACATTTCCGATACGGCCCCAATTGACCAAATTTGGCCTAAAAATTGAAACTTTCTCCGACTTTTTGTGATCCCGTAGGCACGGACTCGTGCAACTTTGTGACTTGATGTTTCTAGTGACTGTAAATGGGACAGATTTTCTTTCATGTATCATCACACCGACTGCATGTAACACTAATAGACAGTATAATAGAGGTCGGAGGTGACATAATTAAGAAACATTTCAAAATATTAGCATTTTCAGGCCTAACTTGGTCATTGGCAGGGTCTTCTGAAATTACTTTACGGCTGAGCATCGATTGTGAAAAATTACACAAAATTCTCAGGACGGCTCCGTAAATTTAAATAAAAATGTCAAAATCGTTGTTTTTTCGCCAAAAAGAGTAAAAATTGCGATAATAACAAGGACTAGTAAGCCACAGTGTTGCAGGGGTCTGAGGCGGCAGCCCCCAGAAAAAATGTGGGAAAATTTTTGATTTTTAGGCCAAATTTGGTCAATTAGAGACGTATCAGAAAATTTTTTCGGCCGGACCATAAAAGCCAAAGGGAGGCCCTTGTGTAAAAACTTACTAGTAAAAAATTTCAGGGGGGAATTCCCCCTTATCCCCCCCTGGGTACGCCCTTGAATTATTGCATAATTTTTATATTGGCATGTTCGAAAGCTGGCGCTCTCGAATTAGTCTCGCGAATAGTTGACTGCAGTTCAGGCCTGGGGCTGATTTAGATTCAAACCTCAGCTTGAATTCAAACAATTTGAGAACACACACGCACACTTGCACATTTGCAGCCTTGTTGTGAGAAAAAACTTTGTTCTAGTATATATTTGATCATACTAAAAACGTTATCAAGTTCTAAAAATTTGAAAAAATTGTATATATACAAATTTTGTAATTTGGTCCGAAAATTGAGGTACCCGAACCACTTTTTGCGTCCCCGAACTGACTTGTACCCGAACCCGGTCCCGAACCCGAACCCGAACCGAAAAAACAACCCGAACCGTACCCGAACCCGAACCCGAACTTTCGTCCCAACACTAACATCCCCACCTAAAAAGTTTCAGAAACAATGCCGAAACATGCAACTTTGAGCGTAACAACTATATACATACACAATATCGGCACAGATTCGGTTTAGGCGGTAAATGCTAACTCATGTTTTCAACGTAGAAACATGTTTAACATGCTACATATGTATATAAGCCATGTATTATCATACCAATATACAAATAAGTATTGTGCCAGTGTGCTGTCGAATATATAGCAGGCGGGGAAAAAAAAACCCACCCCATTTTTTGGGGGAAAAAAAACCCACCCCAGTTCCGGAACTTGGGTACGTGGTACAGGTCTAAAAATGTGCCAGCGTATAGTACAGTCCCTGTAGGCAAACGTATATAAGCGGTATCCAAAAGGGGTCTCGCTGGTATTTTTTATGAGTCAAAAATTGGACCCCCCCATTTTTGACCTGACATGGCTCCAAGGGAGGTGAAATTTGGAGTCTCATTTCTCAGAACTAAGAGATGCGAGCTCAAATGTAAAAACACTTTCACAGAGGACTACCCTTCCTCTATTCATGACCGCAGTGGCAGGTCCCTCCTTCTTTCGTACGAGGGGGGGCGTGACCGAAATTAGACGGGGTAAAAAAAACCCATGTGGGGGAAAAAAAACCCACTTTGAAAATGTTCTGGTGACGTCGAAAAACCTAGTAGCTACCCCAGAAGACTCATGGTAGTGCAAAAAGACGTTTATTATTATCACAAATGCGCAAACTGACACGTTCTTGATCGAATTCTGGAATACGGGCCTAATAGTCGGACTTTGTCATTTTGAGGTCCTTTTGCAGCGGCAAGTAGTATTCTCTGCTACTATTGCCAGTTTTTTGTATGTTTTTAATTATAATCTGTTAATTTCTCTTGTTTAAACACCGAATAACCGAATAAAATTAAAATATGGCTGTCACGACCAGTCACACCCACTGACGGTACCCCCCACCTAGGGTCGATGGCGTAAAATGTAGCCATAAAGTGCATATTTTGCGTGCATTTGAAGCGTTATCGCAACTTTTTAGTTGTTTTCAACGTTTTCAAGCGAAATTAAGGTGTTTTGTTTTCAAATCTGAAAATTCAAAATTTTATAATGGGCTGCGAAGGGCAGTTTTCAAACTTGTGTATCTGAGGCCCCATAGCAAATCTGCGTATAGTTTTGGCATCAGTGGCCTCTCTACTCCGAATACCTGCCATAGCGTTGAAAAACTACCGCTAACACACTTTTCGGGTGATTTATGGGGTGGGTTTTTTTTCCCCCACATGGGTTTTTTTTCCCCCAAATGGGTTTTTTTTCCCCGGCAAGTTTTTGGCTTCCCGCCAAAAAACGGTAAGAGATAGCGAAATGAAACCGGTCCCATCGTTTAGAGCAAGGTTAGGCCTACGACAGATTTTTTTGGTTTCCCGTGAAAACGTATAGTCTATGAGCTACATGACGAAATATGAAAATGCGGGTTTTATTTTCCCCGCCTGCTATACCCCCGTCGTGTAGTCAACTTTTTGCTTCTTGCAAACCTGTGGTTTTTTATGCCATAGCTAAGGCCATGACCTAAATTTTTCCAAATTGGCCTAAATTTTTTCAGCGATTGAGGCCAACTGGCCTAAACTTTTTCAGCTACCAATGAATAAAAAATTTCCGATATATACGTCTCCAACGGACCAAATTCGGCCTGAAAATCGAAAGAATTTCTATTTGTTTTTGAAGGCTGCTTCCCTAAGCTCTCAGACACCTGCAACTTTACGGCTTTGTGTTCTTTGCTTTTATCTTTCATGAAGGTTAATTTCTGTTCACCCCGGCTGTCTCAGGGTCTTGGGCTGTTTTTGGAGTGAAGTGGGACAGTTATTAAACTGCTTGTGAACCTTGCAGACTTTACTGGCATTTTCAATTTTTTTGGGTTTTGACAATACTGATAAGCCTCCATCAAAAATTCACGCAGATATGTATGTGCTCTGTTATAGGCCTCACAAATGCTAATTAGAGGTTATTAGCTAAAATATATAGTTTAATGTTTTTTGTGTACATATCAGCTCGAAGTGTAGTGCTAATTGAAGGATTAACTAAATGAGTTCTTATTCTACACGTTCCTTGATTTGGAATTTTCATGATTTTCTAACTATTCGGTATTCGGCCGAAAATTGACTTTTCGGTACCGAATACCGTATACCCGTTTTTCGGCCGAAAACCGAATACCGAATAGTGATGTGGATCGGATCGGATCGGTCCGAAATTTTGATGCCGATCCGATCCGGTTGCTTGATTGGCGATCCGATCCGATCCAGGCCCGGATCGGTCGATCCGATCCAATCCGCCGATCAGATCCGATTAAACATTACGTAACCTTGATGAAAGCTAAAAAATCTTTTGTAGAAAAATTGTTAAGTATGTTATAAGATTTATTATAATGAGTATATTGCTTTAAAAATTTAATGAGTTTGTATAGGTATAAATGATAAGATGGCATTTTTGTAATGAGAGCAACTTAGACAATCCCACGACCAAAAATTTTGATTAATTGGAAAGAAAATGTCTTGACAATTTTGGGTCACTACCGCAGGTCATGGATACCCACGGGTTGGGTTGGATCGGAAAATTTGAGCCGTGGGTCAACCCTTGGGTATTCACACGCACTTCAGGCTGCGCGGGTCGCTGCATTTTGTCAAACCGGCGAAAAACTTCTGAAATTTTTTCACGTATTCAATCCAATCTGGGTACATAAATTTGGTTACCATTCGGTTAAAGTAGATAGCAATGTGAACAAAGTACAGCTGTATATACACTGTGCAAATTGTACAGGGGTGTCTGTTAAAAACGATCGATCACCAGGTACGGTAGCTTAAAATGGTGCCTCAAAGTTGGTCGTGGTCAACTTTGACGGCGCGGGATGGATCGTGGGTTACGCACAAGTGTCAAACCGCAGGCTGGGTTGGGTTGCGGGTAGAAAGTGTTGATCCGCGTCGATTCCCAACTCTTGTGTTAACGAAAAGAATGTTGAACCATTGTTTTTGTAGGCGAAAATTAAGATATATAGGTATATTTCTAAACATTTCACATCATACTTTTAGTACGCGTCTTCACGCAACTTCAATGATGAGATACCTCGCCTCCACTTGCATATGTTCAATGCATACACTGTACGCTTTCGCTAATCAGGGTTGGCGCGATAGCGCCCAACCCTAGAATAGGAAAATTTAGCACTATTGCGGATTTTGAGAATTTGAACTTTTTGTAGCTCAAAATATAGAAGAGCTTTTTACACGAAATTTTGTGTGTGTACACCCCTTGGCAATACCTAAGCGCTGGCCAAATTTCAGCCGGATCGGTCTAGTATTTTCTGAGATACCCCCGGGGACCCCCCAAAATTCACGGACTTTCGCTCTTTTTTTTTTTCCCAGAACTTTTCTCGCCGGTAGTTCATCCGAGCGACACATTTTTTGGTTTTTCACATGTCGTATAGCCTGCAATAGACACGGAAAAATGGTTTTGCTCGGGTGTTTCCGTGAGAGGCTGTGCTGGGAGGGGGGAAACCCCTTTTTTGGGGTCCAAAAAATGACTGTACGAAAAAGTTTAGCACACTTTTTAAGAAGTTTCGCAAAACGGCCAGTCATGATCTTTTGCATGTGAGGTGGTACAGTAGTGGAATAGAAACTAACATGGGCTTTTTTTGAATTTCGGCCTATAAGCCCCAAGGCATGCCCATACCCCCCGCCACGTGTATTACGGGGGTAGGCTCGCTACGGGCAGTGGAGCTATCATGGTTATAGCTGGAGGTCTGTCGTTTTGTATACGAATATAAACCCATATGCTGTGCATTCACTGGTATTATCACTTTCTTGCTCAGATGTTGAATAGTCCCCTAGACGGTACCCCCCGGTTGGCTGTGTGTCATGTATGCGCATACGTAACTTCACAGTAGAATAATTAGGTTTGATGCTTGTTTTTCATGATAGTTCAAGTTTTTTCGTGTAATATGGATCGTGAACTTGCGAACTTATCATATTAATACCCATTGCCCCACCGATTGCCCCTCTAGGGTGTTCCCAAAGGGGACTCCGGACCCTTTTGCACTTTTGGGGTCAAAAATTTTTTTTCGAATTTATTCTCAAAAACATGTCTCTAGGGGTAGTTTGGTGTCCTGAACACGAATCTGAGATTCATTTTTGCCTATACCCACTCTGGACACCCATGCCCCCCAGGGTGCCACCTAAGGGGGCAAAATGGGTCATTTTTTTGAATTTGAAATTTTGGTGTCCATTGGGGT
>JASANF010004466.1:0-28304 GCA_030248245.1 Trissonchulus sp. WLG1_4 | reverse complement strand
GTTTCCCATTACCCAGCTATGATGAAACTAAATGTGCATTCAGCGCGTTTGCTAGCCCTTTGGCTTTGTTGGCAGTGCGCTGTGCATCTACTGAGCATCTGATTGGAAATCAAACTGTTGTCAATATAATTCTGCGGGAGTTTAGGTGCAGAAAATGTAGCTAAGTATGTAGCTATGTAGCTGTTTGCTCGCTGCACGGTAGATCACCGAAGTATCTCTCCTAGTGTTAATTAGCACTAGAAATTCAACCTACTCAAATTAAAGAACGAAGTTGAGATTCCGAATATAGTATAGCCTATACGCGGCGCATGAGGAGCCGTATGGGAATCAAAGTCAAGCCCGTCTATTGCCCCAATTTCTCAGGCCATGGGGCATACCTTTGTGATGAACTGTGGATGGAAGGTAATGATGACGGTGACGGCGACGAAGACCCCGCGAGGCTCCAGCGAGCGCGTGCGGCGGACGTTGCAGGTCTCGAAGGGGAGGGTGATGCCAGCCACCCGGGAGCCAGCCTCGTCGCTGCGACACGCGTCGTCTGAGTACAGTCCTTTGACGAACACGTGGCCTTCGAAGGGGTTGCGGGTGTTGAAGTTGACCGTGATGGAGCTGGGGCCGCACTCGATTTCGGGGTCGCCCTCCACCCCGTTGTCCACCGGAATGCCCTCCGCCCACCAAACACCCAACAAAAACACCAACACAAAAACTAACACGTTCATGGCTCTATTGCTTTCCGAATCCGACTTAGCAGCCAGCGACAACAACACTATTGATCCTATAGGGTAGCAACACCTGAATATATTCTTCGATTGGGGTCAAAATTGTGTAATTATTCATTTTCACATGACATGATCAGAATTCTTGAAAAAATTCAGAAAATACATGCGGTTTCATTTTTAGTTCCTACTGTGATCCCACATAGGCTATATCAAGTACATTAAAAACCAGTCTTATGCACTAAATACTAAAAATTACACCACCTCAGGCTTGTTTAGCCTTTTTACATTAACATAATATGCCAAACTGTTAGTAGACAGGGTTAAAGTTGAAAAAGTTTTTCGTAGTGTGAACAGTTATTTGAATTCAAAATGAGAACGTTAAATAATGAGCTGCTCTGAAAAAAGTCATCTGTCAGCGTTACACTTTAATCAAACCCTGGCATTAATCACTTGAAAGAAACAATGCAAACTTGAATTAGAATAAACATTTGCGAAAGAAAAACAAATATTACAGTAATTTATGTCATTAATGGTGCAAAAAACTGTAATTACTACTGTTACAGATTTTAAAAGGGTCGTTTTGGCAACGATTATAAGAGTAAATGTATGATTTTATTTGATAAATTTAGCATAGATCTATGTAACTGCCAGAATTTATATTATTTTCGAAAGGTCAACTCAAGTAACTGTGCTAACACTAAATCTTGTCCATTTCTCTGACTACAAGCCATTTTAAAAAGTTTATATTACACCGAGGTGTACAAATATAATGAACAAATCACGATCTGGGCCCAATTAAGTAAACATTTCAACGGCCGTTGAACTAAACGGCCGTTGAAATTGTTTGAATTTTATAAACGATGAAATCGTGTGATTTTGGCATAGATAAATATAAATTTCAGCGGTGATTTTATATAGAAAAGTCCGTTGAGATAAACAGCCGTTGAAATGAACGGCCGTTCAACGGCTGTTGAAATTTCAACAAAAAATTTTAAGATTTTTAGAACATAACTTCGTGTGATTTTATAAGGAATAGTCCGTTGAGATAAACGGCCGTTGAAAGGCCGTTTAACTCCCGTTGAAACTGCAACGGAACATTTTAAGATTTTTAGAACATAGTTTTGTGTGACTTAGTTGCAAAAAAGGAAAGAAATTTGCCCATTTTTGCTAATATAATTAAACCACTGTATAATTTTTTACTAGTTTAATAATTTGAAAAATTAATTTTAAATGTTAAATTATTTCATCAACTATATAAAGTTACGAATTTATAAAAGTAAAATTAAATTAAAGTTTTCAATAATCAGTGCTCCTTTGCTATTTAATGTTCACAAGTAAACACAAGTAAACACGCAACAAATTTTAAAAATTGCATATATTCAACGGAATTTTGCGATCCGTTGAACTAAACAGCCGTTGAAATTTTTAAAAATTTAGAACGAGTAGTTGGAAAAATTGATTAGTCGCGTGTTCGGAGAAAATTCTGAAAATTCGTTCGTTGATTTCAACGGAAAAAATTTGTTTACAAAATCGCTGTTAAAATTGCTGAAAACCTCTGTTAAAAATTTTACAATCGAAACATTTTGAACGGCAGTTTAATATGTTCAATAGCAATAGAGAAAATGTAGATTTCAACGGAGAATTTTTCAACGGCCGTCGAAATAAGCGGCCGTCGAAATTTTTATAAAAATCAGCAAAACTTCAACGGCCGTTCAAATTTCAACTGCCGTTGAAATTCTTTTTACAATCGGGCCCAGGTCGCAAGCAAAAATTTACAGCATCAGGGTACATATTGCATATTTTGTTGATAAAAATATTATTTGGTGATTATATATTAAAACATAATTTTTAAACGTGTTGCATATGCAACCAGGGGGTACCTAACTAAGCCTAACCTTACGCAGACAACAGGACAAAACAATGGTCTAGCGGGTAAGTGTTTATTATATGCCGACACAACACACAGTTAACAATAACACACGCGCCACTTAAAGTAACCCACGACAGGTCCCTAAGGCTAGGCCTTAAACCTCTTGCCTTTGACTCGGCTAATCAGCGACCTGTGATCACTGATCATCAACCGTCCAAACCAAGGACCCACCTTCTAAGACAGCCTGGTCAACCTTGCTTTTCTAGCTTCCTCCCCTAAGTCCTAAATTTTTACTAAGACCTGAAACCTTCCTTTCTAATTCCTAACCGACCTACTTAGACAACCGACCTTAATAACTTAAAAACTAATTTGTTAACTCATTAAGTACTTTGTAAAGAACGTTTGAAACTTATTATTATAAATTAAGTGCGTAGAAAGCTTCATAATGATTGGCTTATGAGTTAGTTTGTGATTTTGTTACAAGGCTGCTTTTCTTAATTTTTATTTTGAATCCCTTGAAGGATCTGTCCTGGACACACATTTATCTCAAAAATAAAAATGAATAGAAGAAATGATTAACATAACATCAAATACTGACATCAATAATACTGGTAAAATTAGCAAATAACTACTTAAATAAATAAAAGCACCAGAGCAGGTACACACACACTTAAATATTTTATTACATAACACTGCATTTTTATACATATCTGTAGGTATGAGTATCAAAAATAGGTGGAAAAAATATTAGATAATGATTTTAACATTTTCAATTAATCGAGTCATAAAAGTTATACTAGTTTAGTTTCCTACATTTATAAGTTGAACTATGAATCGTAAGGACTGTTGCCTCCCCTTCCCTTAATGCTCACAATGTAACAAGTTGGCCCCAAAAGGGGCAATGTTCCTTCCCCGGTGTTTACCTTTCAAGTTTAATTGAATTGTATCTATTCTCCTACTGTACACTACATTGCGTAACTTAGGTACTTACCCTACTACCTACGTATGTACGTACATTTACAAAAGAGTGCTGCAAGATGTTAAGCATCCCGCTGCAGCGAGCCATTCGGCCCAAATTACGCTTTGATCTGAGCTGAGCACATCAGCTCTAAGAAGCGATAAACAGTGTTATCCAGGGGCTCTTATATACTGCTGGTGAAACATTACGGTGCCGAGGCTGAAAAAGTACACTACAACACTCTACATCGATTATTGATTTTTGTGCATATACGCAGACAAAAATCAGCAGCCAACTCCCAGGCTGAAACCACACACAAAACATACAGGCTATGCCGCCTGCTCAGCAGCGTTTAACGCTGCGAACAGTTAGTTTCAAAACAATAGTTCCTTCTCTAGAAGGAACAAAAATAAACACCAAACACAAAAAGTGGCAAATTGTGGCATTTGAACACAAAAACAAAAACTAAGCTGGCAGTACAGAAAACCTGACATTACCGAGCAAGAATAAACACCAAAATAAAACAACAATAATAAACTGTTTATGAACAACAGTCATTCAGTTAAGGTAGCGCCCAGCAACAAAACTCATGTTTGGCGCTCAGCTCATGCCATAAGTAGTAATACCACTTTAATTGTATATCAAAGAGACATCAAAAAAACCTATTTACAATACAGTTCAGCACTTTAATGTGAATGTGTCAAATTTTATGACCATGTCGAATTTCCTATTCACACTAATTTTGTTTTTGACCTAGCTCAGCGAAACTTCAACCGATTTTGATGATCTTGGTATCAATAGAAAGATCTCTTAAAAATCAAGACGTGATTGATCTTCGATTTTTCAATTTTATTTCTGATTTTGCAAAAAATCGATTTTTCAAAAATCAGTCGTGTTTGAGCGACTACAAAAAGTGCTGCGGGCCAAAATTTGAAAATCGAAAAACTTTCACGTCTGCATTTATATTCTTTCTTTCATTGTGCAAACTTTCAACTCAATCGCAAACGGCAGCTGGGACCCAGGTCCAAAAAAAGTAGTCGATTTCGCTACGCAAAAATGTAAGGTTTGCCCACACGTTTCACTTTTTCAAAAATTAGGCCTTTCCTAGGACTGCACATTTCCGTTGAAAAAGTTACAAAAAGCCATACTCAATTTTTTAAGAAATTAAATCAAAAATTTGACATTTTCGAAGATTTATCAGCTTTGTAGGTTTTTCATTTTGGATTTGCTATTTTCACGGCTAAATAACTCAGCAAAAATTCAACGTATTCTTAAGTTTAATACATCAATTTAAAGCTAAGAAACCGCGTATTTCAATGATATGAGTAATCATTTTATATGGAAACAAAAATTTTTTTGCTGCGGCTACAAAATTGTCCAAAAAATTTAAAAAAATTTTTTATCACAATATGCACATCAAATGAAAGCTATTTTCATTTTGAACAACTTTCCTTCAAGACATTATGGTCAAAAATGTCGCTGAAAAAAATTAAACGCCAAAGTCGGTTCCCCTGAGCGCCACCTTAAATGTTTAAACATCTGACGTATTGCTCATGGCATAAGCAGTTCGTGTCGCGACCGTGGCGGGGTTTCTAGAATGGTAGACATTCACGTTTTCACATTGTTTTTCGACTGATCTAGGCAAGGGCGCAGATAGCAGCTTTCATCGCGACCACGCATGACGCCATCTCGGTATAAAGTGCAAACCTCGTCCATTTGAACTCTTCACAGGGATTGATCGAAACTTTGCGATGGCGCAATACGTATACATGCACAGGGAATGCACAGGCTGGTAAGCCACCACCACAAATGTCGCACTTGTTTCTACCCAGACGACATGATACATACTATGTTCTAACGTTTTTTGGAACTTAAAAAAACCAAAACCGTCTTCTCTGGAGCATGAAGACACAGACCCGGATACCTACAGCGATCGATTTACAAAAGCGAAACTTGAGGGTACCTACAATTTTTGTTCGTTCCTCACACAAGCCCAGCAGCCTATACGTCTTAAAATCTGCCACCTCTCCATCGTTTCGACAACATATGTTTGTGCCTATTTTCAACCCCCCTGTATTCGTTCCATTTTAACCCCAGCGGGTGCGGCCGTTTAAAATAGACTATCTCGAGAGCACAGTCTACAACTGCCCAAACCAACTGCCAAATGTCGCTACGGTACCACAAGGCGTAGTCAATACCGTCCAAAACTTGATCAGGTGGCTAACCGATTGTTTATGCTGGCAGCGCTTGCAGCCAGTCACACCATTATCTGGTCTACTGCTAGAAAGACCACAACGAAACTTTCTGCAGTGGAATAAATTTTTTTATAAATTAGAAATAAATTTATTAAGATTATATTATATGCCTATATTTAACTCTGGCAGCCTAGGAAAATGTGACTACGTAGAGTGCTGTTCTGTCACGGAATACTTGACTACTGCATCGTTACAGTGATTACTACTACATCAATACAGTAACTATATCTGGTGACCAACCAGCCAGTTGGTTGGCTGGGAGTTTCGATTTTGATGCCTGGTCGCGAAACTAAGGGTAGGCCTAATACTGACCGGTCAAATCCGTAATGCCGCACAAGTCCACGATTGGCGAGCGCGGTAGCTGACAAAACGAGTCCAACAACATCCAGTCCAACAACCGGTCCAAAGCAGCAACAAACCGTCCAAAAGAAAACAAAGTCACCATGGCGACAAAAAAACGCTCAGCCGCTATCACCGTGCCGAGTGGCAACAGATGGGTTGATAAGGGCCGCAGTGACGTCTCCTCAGCCTGAATCCCCAGTGGCAAAGTGGACATTCCGTCGATGCAGAGGACGTTTTCGGCTGGCAATCTGATGGTCCTGGTGTTCAAGTCGTGGCTACGACGGCAACCAACCACGACCTGTTCTTCCAAGGCGGAAACGCAGTTGGTCACACCTACCCGCAGCTGCCGCCAGAAATGGAAATGAGTTCAATCACAAATTTTGTGAATACGGGCATGAAGAAAAAAATTTTGTCAAATGAATATGTAGACCTTGCAAACTTGTTTCCGCAGGCTCTTTCTGCTCCACAGTGCAGCCGTGGCGCATCAGAAATTTACTTTGACGGTATCATTGGCACTTTAAAAGTTCAAACCATTATTTCATTCGATCCCTGGTTGGCCGCTTTTCTAGTGTTTACGTCGGTGATCCTAGAAGTCAAACTTTGCTTACTGGTTCTAACGTATGTGAAGAGAATACGTTTTGCGGCCAGCAACTTTGGAGGGCTTAGCTTTTTCTGTTATGACGAAACCTTTCTGTTCAACATGGCCAGGGGGTTGTACAAACCATGGGGGACTGTTGACAATACACTTTGGATTTTGATTTTTACCGGCACTCAACCGAAAAGTAAAAACCAAAATTCAATGTCAAAAAATACGCCGGGGGAAAAGCCATGTCAGAAAGTTTCCCCTGCTTTCAATTCGACAAAGACGGCCATTGTTTTTATGGTATAACGTGCCGTTTTAGGCATGCTTGTCAGCACTGTCGAGGCAACCACCCAAGCTTCATGTGCACGGACAAAGCTGCCTCAAGTGGCACTACAGGGTCAGCTCAGCAGTCCGAGGGGCAGCAAAAAAACTGCCTTCCAATCCAAATTAGCTCGGTCACTATGAACATTTTTAACTGTTCACCAACCATTGGCTTATGGGAAGATAGAACTGTCCACACAGAAACTAATGTAAATTTACTGCAGTCCGAATTACCCGATAGTCTCATGCACCCGAGCCGAGCACTTTATTAACTTTCTAATCAGAGGTTTTCTAACGGGATTCTGGATAGGATTCACAGGCATAGAAAAGAAACGAATTTCGCGTAACCCTAAAAGTCCTCTGTTTAAGGGGGTAGTGTCGCGAAAGCAGTTTTGCTTATAGGCTGTGAAAATAGAAGTACTTTTTGTTTTGAAGTAGTACATGCAATGAGAAGCTAGTCCAACGCTGTATGGTATCAAATAATTACTGCCACACATCACACTATCAATATTGACAAATATCTTGGACCAATCGTCATTAGTAAGCCAGACATCACACAATAGGGACATAAAAGTTCGAAAAATCAAGCCAGATATCAGATTGGCCAGCTTGTGAACTACACATCATGTGTGGACGCACAATTTTTTGCGACAAATAAGAAAAAAAAATTGAAGGTTCGTTTTTCTTCTGATTTGAAAATAAGCGTCTAGATTTTCCACAATTTATCATTATTGCTGTTACTATTTTACAGTTTAAGTACACCTTCACAGTTCAAACTAGTATTACTCCACAGCCGCTACAGTAATCTGCACTAAATTTTGTGTGCATAAACTACAACTTATGTGCTATTAGTCTGTTTAAAAAAACTAAACAGAAAAATTGATAAATGTGACTAAAAAATGGAATGTGAATAGGTTTTTTTTCGTCATTTTTCCGACTTTGAGACATTATTGCAAACTATATGCTGCACCAATTTTGCTGAAACTTGTCAAAATAATTTGCCTTTTGGTAGATTTTTAAAATATACAAAGAACAATTTCTAACATTTTACTGAACAAGTTTTACAGTCGCGCAAAATCGACTGCTTTCGCGACACTACCCCCTTAATCCGGAAACAATTACAAATTCTGTTCAAAAAGAAATTGCGATGAACCGTATAGAAGGACCATTTTTGGCACCGCCAAAACCTTTTTTCAAACACACCCTCTCGGTCTGGTCCCCAAAAAAGAATCAAGCGATTTCAAATTATCACCTGTGTTATCCGAACGGCAACAGCATAAACGACGCTGTATGTAGAGAGTTTTTTCTAGTAAGCTATGGCACTATTGACGACATTGCCACTTGTCTTAGTACACATCCTAAAAACAGCTTCATGGCCAAATGGGACGTAAAGTCAGCTTTCAATAATATATCAATAATTTCAATACGGCCAGAGGATTATCACTTATTGGGCTTTTCTTGTTTAGTGAATTTTACTTTGATATTTGCCGTTCGGTTTGAGCTCATTTCCCTGTATTTGGGAAAAATTTGCTTCAGCTCTAGACTTGATTTTGTCGCGTAACTATGACATCAGTCCTATAGTTCATCTGATGATGATTATTGGATTGCTTGCGACACATACGCAAACTGTTTGATTAAGTTGAAAACAAGCATCCAGGTATTTGAGAATCTTGGGGTACCTCTCGAGTTTAAAAAACGAGAAGGGCTATTCCAGATTATGACAGTGTTTGGAATTGAAGTAGATACAATTAGTCAAGAAGTCCGTCTGCCAAACTATAAGTTAGAAAATCTACGCAGCGAACATAAAACATGGAGCAATAAAAATCAGTAACCCTACAAGAACTGCTTTCGTTAATAGGTCAATTATCACTTGCTTGCAAAGTGATCGTGCCAGTAAGATCTTTCCTACGCCGTTTGATAGACTTTTCTATAGGTGTGAAACAATTATCTCATCACGTGCGTATAAATAACGAAACCAAAAAAGACTTAGAAGCGTGGAATATATTTATAAACAATTGAAATGGTGTCAGGTATATACTTGGTCCAAATTCGTCAAGAATGGAGGTTGTATCAGCAGCTGTGTCTACAAGTTACGGCTATGGCGGAACCTATAAGAACAAATGGTTCAGCACAAAATGGCCGCTTTGGGTAAAGACTAAGCCTAACGACTGTATATCAATAAAGTGGATGAAACTTGCAGCTATAGGGATAGGAATTTTTCACCGGTGTTAAGGCCATGTGACAAGTCTGTTGTAGCATGGCTAGCCCTGTCACTCAGCACTCAGATATTAGTATGCAACTCTGCTTGGAAAGCCCTCGTGCAAAGCACTTGTGCGCTGCGCGCACTCGTGCTTTCCACTCGGAGCTTTTCAACGCATCGTGCATACAATTATCTGAGTGCACTCGCAGCCATGGTACAACCCTTACTTGTGATATAATCGTTTGTGCCAGCTGTTGACTGGAATAAAGTTTTTCTAGGTGTTGATGGGTGAAGTTTCCTTTTCTTTCTACCTCACCATTTGTGGGTCTACTTAGAGGATACAAGCGGTTAGATACCAGCCGCTCGAGTAGGACGGCTCGGTTACCAATTTCCTTAGAAATTTTTAGTAAGCTAGTTGATAAAGCAAAATATCTTAGTACTGTATACGAAGCAATTTTCTTCCGGGCAGCAACCTGCCTAATGTTCTTCGCTTTTTTGAGGATTAGCAAACTTTCTGCCCTACGTGGACGTATTAAAATCTACAAGTTAAATTCATATCATAGTTTTGACTATGTAGTACCAGGTTCAAAATGTGATTAAGAAAGAAATGGCTGTTCATTTAGACTACCGTGCTTGTGCAATACAAACTGAGACTTCTGCCCCGGCTTGCTTCTGTCGAATTATAAGAAAACGTTTGCACCGGATAATAATTCATGTTGACACCTCAAGGTGCTAATGTTACTAGATCTTGCTTTGAAAAACTTTTCATAATGATTCTGCACACTGCAAGTCTACAGCTGGAAAAGTTCAACACTCATTCTTTCAAAATAGGGGCGGCTACTGAGCTGGCTTACATTGGTTTGCCGGACTGGGCGTTGCAAAATCTGGGTCGTTGGAAATCTAACGTATTTAAAAGGAATACTCGCAGGACCCCAGATTTTGCAACTAAACTATTCCGCAGTTTGGTTGAGTTGTATTTCATGTTCAACTCACGTTGTTTTCCATGTACTTGATCTTGTGGAGTTTTGTAAACGTACAATTACATGCTTTGTACTGTGATTAGTACGAGGTGTGGGTAGGGTTCAGAACGGTTTGGAGAGTGACCGCTCCGCCTGCACTTGGTTGCGTTGACCCTCGGGAGTGTGGGTACAACAGCGTCAATAAAGCAAAGGGTTAGCACGGTTAGTTTGTGCAGTGCGGTATGCGGTCCACTCCGAACCCGCCCTGTCTCAAACGGTGTTGTGTACTAAGTTAGTAACTATAGCCGAAGGGTATTACGGTACTAGGTTTAGTATAGCCGAAGGGTGCGCAGAGTTAAAGGATTATGGATTAAAAGAAAAGTTTGAAAAACACAGTAGCTTGAAAAAGCTACCTTATGTAGAGTTCGGAGTAGTGTGCAAATGGGACACATTTTATTGTCAAAATTTAGTCAATGACTCTGACGGTTCAAAAATATCTACTCATCTTCAGCCGACCGAGTTTTTGTGAATGGACCAGAAATTTATGAATGGCCAGTAGCTATGATTTATAATAAATTGTCTTTTACTTTATTTTCTTAAAAGCAATAATAAATAAACTATAAGTTCTATAGTAGTTAAGTTTTTTAACGTTTTACATGGCAAACTAAAGTACTACTAAACTAAAAGTTTTTTATGCCTGTCACCACTTTATTGGCGACAGGAAAAATTAATTAAAAATGAATGAAAAATGAAGAAAAAATGGAGTGTAATCCAAGTTTGTAACATTAAATCAATTTATTGTAAATAATATTTTCGCATTGTTCATCGTTTAAAAAACTGTACGTTCGTTTTTAAATGCGGCTGTTTTTCATGTTGTCATGTTTTTTATTTAAGTTATATATTAACGTTTTTGTTATTTTTTGTGTAGAAACGTCTGTGAATTGAATGAATTTGTTGTGGGTCTCACTTATTTTGGGGTATTGTTGCACCAAATAAATTATGGTGTTGAACGACACTTATTTTCGTTATTTGATCCCAAAGCGTATTATCAAAATTTTCAAAAAAAAATTTACGCAATTTTGAAAACTTGAACTGTACAGAAAACAATATATGGCCTGGGGTTGACAAACTGCGACATTGTTTCTAGAAATATCAATCATACGTTCTAGGTTAAGAGTAGAATAAATAGTGAGTGTCCTTTTTTAAGGTAGCCTACTAGTTTTTGCATGACATTAAAGTTTCCACGAATAATGCCAAGTTAGTCAACACCAAGCCTTATATTTGATCTAAATCTCCGCAAAAAATCAGAACAAAAACGACAACTGTTGTACTAAATTACGCAAACTGTTTGGTGTAAAATTAAAATGTTATAATTTAAACTTCTTGATGGGGTCACACAGATAATGCACGGAAAAAACAAAACCGCTATTGTTTTGACGTTAATTAGAATGACTTAAATCACTTTTTTGTTACAAGATCATTACACAAACTACACTAATAGGTGACACAGTCAAATCGGAAAAACTAGACCAGTTGACCTTATTTTGAGCCAGTATAAAAGGCTTTACGCAAATCTAGTCTCTAACTACAACCCAGCCGGCTAAATTCGATATATTTTGGGAGCGACAAAAGGTGCTTGAAACGGCTACACCATGAACGTGTTAGTTTTTGTGTTGGTGTTTTTGTTGGGTGTTTGGTGGGCGGAGGGCATTCCGGTGGACAACGGGGTGGAGGGCGACCCCGAAATCGAGTGCGGCCCCAGCTCCATCACGGTCAACTTCAACACCCGCAACCCCTTCGAAGGCCACGTGTTCGTCAAGGGACTGTACTCAGACGACGCGTGTCGCAGCGACGAGGCTGGCTCCCGGGTGGCTGGCATCACCCTCCCCTTCGAGACCTGCAACGTCCGCCGCACGCGCTCGCTGGAGCCTCGCGGGGTCTTCGTCGCCGTCACCGTCATCATCACCTTCCATCCACAGTTCATCACCAAGGTATGCCCCATGCCCTGAGCCATTGGCGCAATAGACG
Source organism: Trissonchulus sp. WLG1_4 (assembly GCA_030248245.1). Classification (NCBI taxonomy): domain Eukaryota; kingdom Metazoa; phylum Nematoda; class Enoplea; order Enoplida; family Ironidae; genus Trissonchulus; species Trissonchulus sp. WLG1_4. The sequence goes on along the minus strand of JASANF010004466.1, from coordinate 16,072 downwards.
GGCTTGACTTTGTTTCCCATACGGCTCCTCATGCGCCGCGTATATACTATATTCGGAATATCAACTTCCTTTGTTAATTTGAGTAGGTTGAATTTCTAGTTCTAATAAACACTAAGACCTCAGTGATCTACCGTACAGCGAGCAAAAAGTTACATAGCTGAATTTTGTTCGCCTAAACTCCCGCAGAATTGAGCTGCCAACAGTTTGATTCACAATCAGATGCTCAGTAGATGCACAGCGCGCCAACAGATCCCACACGGTTAGCAAACGTGCTGAAGGCACATTTCATGAGTGTTTCATGCCACATGAGTTTCATCATGGCTGGGTAATGGAGAACACTCTGACTGAAAGTGATGAGCACCGAGCAAAAAATATCATGCGCTAGCGAGCAGTTGATTGCATTTTTTGCTCGGTGCGCACAGAGCCAAATCTATGTTATGATATAATGTGCTGTGTTGTAGGTGGACCGTGCGTATACGGTGCAGTGCTTCTACATGGAGGCGGACAAGACGGTTTCTCAGGAGCTGGAAGTGTCCATGCTGACCACCGCCTTCCAGACCCAGCAAGTGCCCATGCCCATCTGCCGCTACGAGATCCTGGACGGGGGCCCCGACGGGCAGCCCATTAGGTACACGATTGTTGGGCAGAACGTGTACCACAAGTGGACCTGTGACACGGAGACGGTGGACACGTTCTGCATGGTGGTGCACTCCTGCTTCGTGGACGACGGCGCCGGCGACCGCGTGGATCTCCTGGACGCCAACGGCTGCGCTCTGGACCGCTACTTGCTCAGGAACCTGGAATACCTCACCGACCTGATGGCCGGCCAGGAGACTCACGTCTTCAAATACGCCGACCGACCACAGCTCTTCTTCGAGTGCCAGATCACCATCACCATCAAGGTGGGTCTCTTCAATATCGCACAGAGACTTACTCAATATCACAAGTGATCTGCGATTTTATTTGAAATCCAGTGCAACCTTCACTGGCACTTTTAAATTTCTCTGGAGTCTCTAACAATGTACAGTGCGCGTTCATATATATACATGAAGGTATACTATATGGTAGTGTAAAACGCCGACCGACCACAGCTACATATTCTTCGAGTGCCAAATCACCATCAAAGTAGCACAACACATTGTAGGGGTTGTCGGTAGGCAGACTGATTATCCATGCACAGTGCGCGTTTATATAGTGAGTTGAACGAGCTAGAACAGACATGACAGCACTACAGTTATGTTTACACTACTACAGCAATGTTTCAGGAGCCTGGTAGCACGTGTCCCCTGCCGCAGTGCTCTGAGCCGGAGCGAGGCCGTCGTAGCGTGCGGGAGCTGGGCTCTGCTGCGGGCACTCTGGACGTGCTGGCCACCATGGACAGTTTCGAGCTGGAGGACGACCAGAAGCCCCTCGGCACCCCCTTCGCTCCCCGACACTCCCAAGCCCCGGCCCCACGGGCCCCCTCATCAGGCTTCTGTCTCTCCCCTGTTTCTTTTTCTCTGCTTATTGCTGCTTTGATTGCTATTTTTGTTATCACAACTGTCATTACTGTCACAGTCTGCAGTCGCAGCTCAAAACACTAATTTGTTTTTTTACCACTTTTTTTTACTTATCGTTAATCAATTGATCAAAAACAAATCAAAAACGTGTGCTTAAAATTTGAACTTACCGTTGAAAAAACTGGATTATGTTCAAAATTTAACAGAATTGAAATATTTTTGAAAAAGTGTGAGTGTTCTGAAAATCATTTAGATATTGTTTATTATTAGTTATATACTAATAGAATTATTGCAATCAAGCTAATTTGTAAGCCAAATTAACTTATTGCAAAATTCTAATTGTAATCTTAACACTGTAGCTCTAGAGCCTGCTAACTTTTCAGTAAGCCGTAAAATATTTCAGTTTTGTGAAAAATTAATTGAATAAATTGTTGAATTTCTTATCAAAAATTTATTGTGGCAAAATTTTACGGTTTACTTTTGGGTGTTAACATGATGTATGTTTGAACTGGCTGAAGTTTTTGTCAACGAGTGGTATACTAATTTACTTAGTAATACCTTGTTATATCTACTAATTAAATGCTAACTTTAGACCTTAACCTAGTCATTCCTTAATTTTACCTCACTTTGGTTGTAGTTTTTTATTTTACTAACATATCATCCCTTAGTTGTAGTTTAATTCTAACTTCTTATTAACTGTTAGTGATGTAGATTTTTATCCTTATTTTTACCTATTCCTACCCAACTAGCAACTTTATGTACCCTTAATTGTAGTAAGTGCATATACTAATGGTTAATTAATTAATTAACTAATTATTAAGTCTTAGGCTTTAGTAATATTAATAATTAATAATTTTGTAATACTCCCTTCCTAGCCATTACTAACTTAGCTATTGACCTTTTCTAACACTTTTGTGAATATAGCTTTATGACTCATTTTGGCTAAGTTACAAAACTTTCAGAAATCTATTTCCTATAATTTACAAAATCATTTTAACACTAAAAATAAACTTAATACTTATCGCTTAACACTTGAAAAGTAATATTTAAAGCTATATTCGTTTTGTATACTCAATTCGTTTTCAAAATATCCAGTTCTCAACTTTGGTGATGTTTTTTGGGGTATTTATTTGTATTTCATTTGTCAGTATCATATTGTATCATATTGTTTATCGGTTGTACATCGATAACACTTGTTGCTGAGTCTGACAAAAAATATGCAGAACTTTGCAAAACTTATCAAGGAACAATTTTTGTGAATAACTATTAAAAATTTGTAATGCTTATCTCAACTTGGGACGAACAAGCTTATTGGTGCAATTGATTTATAACGGATTGGTGATTGATATTATTCGCTGCAATTGGCTACAAATGAATGCAAAGAAATAATAAAAATGTTGTGTTTGGACCTGCGTCTGTGAATTTTATTAGCGAGTTCAAATTTGATCGTGACATTAAGGAAAGGCCTGTAAGCCATGCAGAAAAAATGTTTTTTAGCTGCCCATGTAAATTACCATAACTCTACTGTATTACCTTTATTTCAACACAGATTAGTCAATTTTGCACTTATATGCAAAAATAATAACACAGTGAAATCTTAATAATCTGCCAAACAATAAAATAAAGTTAAATGGCAGATTAAGCTAAGGGTCTTATCCAAAATTGGATTTATCGGATTACATGTAACTTTATTTCGTCAATAACGCAGCGTCACTTAAACGTATATAATTTATTGAAATTTGGCACACACCGAGGTATTATGTGAGCCATGTGGGGCAAAATTTCAGCCGGCTATTTTCATTTTGTGCTGTGTTCTTAGCAAAATTAATTTGCCCTGCGATAATCAGTAACATTAACCAAATATATGTAATCCAGTTTATTTTTTACTGAAAGTAGACTTGCTTAGCAAAAAAAGAAAGTCAGCCACTGTTGTGATACAAGCCTAAGCGTGACCATAATCTAAGCTTAAGCCTGCGCCTAACCTGAAAACTATACAGCTTACAACACATTATAAATATGACTAAACGTATTGAAATGTTTTATTGCGCGAAATCAGAGTTCAGACCAAAAACACAAAACAAAATTATAGGAAAACACTTCATTAATTACAAAGGCGTTCGCTAGTCATGAATTATATATATATATATATATTCATCAACTGAACACCTAGATTAATAAGTGTTTTCCTTATTTTTGTTTTGTTTTTTTGTTAACTAATTTCAAACAATACTTTAAGTCATATTTATAATGTGTTGTAAGCTGTTTTTGTTGGGGTTTTGGTTGGTTTGGTTGTTTTGGGGTTTGATTTGGTTTGAGTTTTGATGTTGTATTCGTAGGTTGTAGTGGGTGGCTTTTTTTGTTTATGTTGTGTTTTTAGTATGAGTATTGAGTTTATTTGAGTCTATTAGATGAAATTGCTGGCTGTGTAGTGCTATGGTTATGTGTCCTCGTGTGTGATAGTTGTAATTTTGTATATGGTTCGCTGTTATTGGATGTGGGTTGGTAGTGTGTTATTGTTATTATGAATATTGGGTATGGTTTTTGGTTTGTTTTTTTGTTTGTGTTGTTGAATTTTGTGTTTGGTGGGGTGAGATGGTTTGGGGCTATTTTTTCTGCATGGCTTACAGGCCTTTCCTTAATGTTACGATCAAATTTGAACTCGCTAATAAAATGCACAAACGCTGTCCAAACACAACATTTTTATTTCTTTGCATTCATTTGTAGCCAATTGCAGCGAAGAATATCAATCACCAATCCGTTATAAATCAATTGCACCGATAAGCTTGTTCGTCCCATGTTGTGATAAGCATTACAAATTTTTGATAGTTAATCACAAAAATTGTTCCTTGATAAGTTTTGCAACGTTCTGCATATTTTTTGTCAGACTCAGCAACAAGTGTTATCGATGTACAACCGATAAACAATATGATACAATATGATACTGACAAATGAAATACAAATAAATACCCCAAAAAACATCACCAAAGTTGAGAGCTGGTTATTTTGAAAACGAATTGAGTATACAAAACGAATATAGCTTTAAATATTACTTTTCAAGTGTTAAGCGATAAGTATTAAGTTTATTTTTAGTGTTAAAATGATTTTGTAAATTATAGGAAATAGATTTCTGAAAGTTTTGTAACTTAGCCAAAGTGAGTCATAAAGCTATATTCACAAAAGTGTTAGAAAAGGTCAATAGCTAAGTTAGTAATGGCTAGGAAGGGAGTATTACAAAATTATTAATTATTAATATTACTAAAGCCTAAGACTTAATAATTAGTTAATTAATTAATTAACCATTAGTATATGCACTTACTACAATTAAGGGCACATAAGTTGCTAGTTGGGTAGGAATAGGTAAAAATAAGGATAAAAATCTACATCACTAACAGTTAATAAGAAGTTAGAATTAAACTACAACTAAGGGATGATATGTTAGTAAAATAAAAAACTACAACCAAAGTGAGGTAAAATTAAGGAATGACTAGGTTAAGGTCTAAACTTAGCATTTAATTAGTAGATATAACAAGGTATTACTAAGTAAATTAGTATACCACTCGTTGACAAAAACTTCAGCCAGTTCAAACATATCATGTTAACACCCAAAAGTAAACCGTAAAATTTTGGCACAATAAATTTTTGATAAGAAATTCAACAATTTATTCAATTAATTTTTCACAAAACTGTGAAATATTTTACGGCTTACTAAAAAGTTAGCAGGCTCTAGAGCTACAGTGTTAAGATTACAATTAGAATTTTGCAATAAGTTAATTTGGCTTACAAATTAGCTTGATTGCAATAATTCTATTGGTATATAACTAATAATAAACAATATCTAAATGATTTTCAGAAGACTCAAACTTTTTTTAAAATTATTTCAATTCTACTAAATTTTTAAAATAATCCAGTTTTTTCAATGGTAAGTTCAAATGTTAAGCACACGTTTTTGATTTGTTTTTGATCATTTGATTAACAATAAGTGAAAAAAAGTAGTAAAAAAACAATTTAGTGTTTTGAGCTGCGACTGCAGACTGTGACAGTAATGACAGTTGTGATAACAAAAATAGCAATCAAAGCAGCAATAAGCAGAGAAAAGGAAACAGGGGAGAGACAGAAGCCTGCTGAGGGCGCCCGTGGGGCCGGGGCTTGGGAGTGTCGGGGGGCGAAGGGGGTGCCGAGGGGCTTCTGGTCGTCCTCCAGCTCGAAACTGTCCATGGTGGCCAGCACGTCCAGAGTGCCCGCAGCAGAGCCCAGCTCCCGCACGCTACGACGGCCTCGCTCCGGCTCAGAGCACTGCGGCAGGGGACACGTGCTACCAGGCTCCTGAAACATTAACTCTAGTGCTGTCATGTCTGTTCTAGCTCGTTCAACTCACTATATAAACGCGCACTGTGCATGGATAATCAGTCTGCCTACCGAAAACCCCTACAATGTGTTGTGCTACTTTGATGGTGATTTGGTACTCGAAGAATATGTAGCTGTGGTCGGTCGGCGTTTTACACTACTATATAGTATACCTTCATGTATATGAACGCACACTATACATTGTTAGAGACTCTAGAGAAATTTAAAAGTGCCAGTGAAGGTTGCACGGGATATCAAATAAGTTCCGCAGATCACTTGTGATATTGAGTAAGTCTGTGCGATATTGAGGAGACCCACCTTGATGGTGATGGTGATTTGGCACTCGAAGAATAGCTGTGGTCGGTCGGCGTATTTGAAAACGTGAGTCTCCTGGCCGGCCATCAGGTCGGTGAGGTATTCCAGGTTCCTGAGCAAGTAGCGGTCCAGAGCGCAGCCGTTGGCGTCCAGGAGATCCACGCGGTCGCCGGCGCCGTCGTCCACGAAGCAGGAGTGCACCACCATGCAGAACGTGTCCACCGTCTCCGTGTCACAGGTCCACTTGTGGTACACGTTCTGCCCAACAATCGTGTACCTAATGGGCTGCCCGTCGGGGCCCCCGTCCAGGATCTCGTAGCGGCAGATGGGCATGGGCACTTGCTGGGTCTGGAAGGCGGTGGTCAGCATGGACACTTCCAGCTCCTGAGAAACCGTCTTGTCCGCCTCCATGTAGAAGCACTGCACCGTATACGCACGGTCTACCTACAACACAGCACATTATATCATAACATAGATTTGGCTCTGTGCGCACCGAGCAAAAAATGCAATTAACTGTTCGTTCGCGCGCGATATTTTTTGCTCGGTGCTTATCACTTTCAGTCAGTGTTTTCAATTACCCAGCTATGATAAAACTTAATGTGCATTCAGCGCGTTTGCTAGCCCTTTGGTATGTTGGCAGTGCGCTGTGCATCTACTGAGCATCTGATTGGAAATCAAACTGTTGGCAGTTTAATTGTGCGGGAGTTTAGGTGCAGAAAATGTAGCTAAGTAGCAGTGTAGCTGTTTGCTCGCTGCACGGTAGATCACCGAAGTACCTCTCCTAGTGTTAATTAGCTAGAAATTCAACCTACTCAAATTAACAAAGGAAGTTCAGATTCCGAATATAGTATATACGCGGCGCATGAGGAGCCGTATGGGAAACAAAGTCAAGCCCGTCTATTGCGCCAATGGCTCAGGGCATGGGGCATACCTTGGTGATGAACTGTGGATGGAAGGTGATGATGACGGTGACGGCGACGAAGACCCCGCGAGGCTCCAGCGAGCGCGTGCGGCGGACGTTGCAGGTCTCGAAGGGGAGGGTGATGCCAGCCACCCGGGAGCCAGCCTCGTCGCTGCGACACGCGTCGTCAGAGTACAGTCCCTTGACGAACACGTGGCCTTCGAAGGGGTTGCGGGTGTTGAAGTTGACCGTGATGGAGCTGGGGCCGCACTCGATTTCGGGGTCGCCCTCCACCCCGTTGTCCACCGGAATGCCCTCCGCCCACCAAACACCCAACAAAAACACCAACACAAAAACTAACACGTTCATGGTGTAGCCGTTTCAAGCACCTTTTGTCGTTCCCAAAATATATCGAATTTAGCCGGCTGGGTTGTAGTTAGAGACTAGATTTGCGTAAAGCCTTTTATACTGGCTCAAAATAAGGTCAACTGGTCTAGTTTTTCCGATTTGACTGTGTCACCTATTAGTGTAGTTTGTGTAATGATCTTGTAACAAAAAAGTGATTTAAGTCATTCTAATTAACGTCAAAACAATAGCGGTTTTGTTTTTTCCGTGCATTATCTGTGTGACCCCATCAAGAAGTTTAAATTATAACATTTTAATTTTACACCAAACAGTTTGCGTAATTTAGTACAACAGTTGTCGTTTTTGTTCTGATTTTTTGCGGAGATTTAGATCAAATATAAGGCTTGGTGTTGACTAACTTGGCATTATTCGTGGAAACTTTAATGTCATGCAAAAACTAGTAGGCTACCTTAAAAAAGGACACTCACTATTTATTCTACTCTTAACCTAGAACGTATGATTGATATTTCTAGAAACAATGTCGCAGTTTGTCAACCCCAGGCCATATATTGTTTTCTGTACAGTTCAAGTATTCAAAATTGCGTAAATTTTTTTTTGAAAATTTTGATAATACGCTTTGGGATCAAATAACGAAAATAATTAATGGAAACGTACGAGTTGGGCAAAAAGACAAATCCTAGGATCTGTTTATTTAACAAAGTGTCGTTCAACACCATAATTTATTTGGTGCAACAATACCCCAAAATAAGTGAGACCCACAACAAATTCATTCAATTCACAGACGTTTCTACACAAAAAATAACAAAAACGTTAATATATAACTTAAATAAAAAACATGACAACATGAAAAACAGCCGCATTTAAAAACAAACGTACAGTTATTTTTTAAACGATGAACAATGCGAAAATATTATTTACAATAAATTGATTTAATGTTACAAACTTGGATTACACTCCATTTTTTCTTCATTTTTCATTCATTTTTAATTAATTTTTCCTGTCGCCAATAAAGTGGTGACAGGCATAAAAAACTTTTAGTTTAGTAGTACTTTAGTTTGCCATGTAAAACGTTAAAAAACTTAACTACTATAGAACTTATAGTTTATTTATTATTGCTTTTAAGAAAATAAAGTAAAAGACAATTTATTATAAATCATAGCTACTGGCCATTCATAAATTTCTGGTCCATTCACAAAAACTCGGTCGGCTGAAGATGAGTAGATATTTTTGAACCGTCAGAGTCATTGACTAAATTTTGACAATAAAATGTGTCCCATTTGTACACTACTCTGAACTCTACATAAGGTAGCTTTTTCAAGCTACTGTGTTTTTCAAACTTTTCTTTTAATCCATAATCCTTTAACTCTGCGCACCCTTCGGCTATACTAAACCTAGTACCGTAATACCCTTCGGCTATAGTTACTAACTTAGTACACAACACCGCTTGAGACAGGGCGGGTTCGGAGTGGACCGCATACCGCACTGCACCAACTACTAACCTTTTGCTTTATTGACGCTGTTGTACCCACACTCCCGAGGGTCAACGCAACCAAGTGCAGGCGGAGCGGTCACTCTCCAAACCGTTCTGAACCCTACCCACACCTCGTACTAATCACGTACAAAGCATGTAATTGTACGTTTACAAAACTCCACAAGATCAAGTACATGGAAAACAACATGAGTTGAACATGAAATACAACTCAACCAAACTGCGGAATAGTTTAGTTGCAAAATCTGGGGTCCTGCGAGTATTCCTTTTAAATACGTTAGATTTCCAACGACCCAGATTTTGCAACGCCCAGTCCGGCAAACCAATGTGAGCCAGCTCAGTAGCCGCCCCTATTTTGAAAGAATGAGTGTTGAACTTTTCCAGCTGTAGACTTGCAGTGTGCAGAATCATTATGAAAAGTTTTTCAAAGCAAGATCTAGTAACATTAGCACCTCGAGGTGTCAACATGAATTATTATCCGGTGCAAACGTTTTTTTATAATTCGACAGAAGTAAGCCGGGGCAGAAGTCCCAGTTTGTATTGCACAAGCACGGTAGTCTAAATGACCAGCCATTTCTTTCTTAATCACATTTTGAACCTGGTACTACATAGTCACAACTATGATATGAATTTAACTTGTAGATTTTAATACGTCCATGTCGGGCAGAAAGTTTGCTAATCCTCAAAAAAGCGAAAAACATTAGGCAGGCTGCTGCCCGGAAGAAAATTGCTTCGTATACAGTACTAAGATATTTTGCTTTATTAACTAGCTTACTAAGAATTTCCAAGGAAATTGGTAACCGAGCCGTCCTACTCGAGCGGCTGGTATCTAACCGCTTGTATCCTCTAAGTAGACCCACAAATGGTGAGGTAGAAAGAGAAGGAAACTTCACCCATCAACACCTTGAAAAACTTTATTCCAGTCAACAGCTGGCACAAACGATTATATCACAAGTAATGGTTGTAGCATGGCTGCGAGTGCACTCAGATAATTGTATGCACGATGCGCTGAAAAGCTCCGAGTGGAAAGCACGAGTGCGCGCAGCGCACAAGTGCTTTGCACGAGGGCTTTCCAAGCAGAGTTGCATACTATTATCTGAGTGCTGAGTGACAGGGCTAGCCATGCTACAACAGACTTGTCACATGGCCTTAACACCGGTGAAAAATCCCTATCCCTATAGCTGCAAGTTTCATCCACTTTATTGATATACAGTCGTTATGCTTAGTCTTTGCCCAAAGCGGCCATTTTGTGCTGAACCATTTGTTCTTATAGGTTCCGCCACAGCCGTAACTTGTAGATACAGCTGCTGATACAACCTCCATTCGAGACGAATTTGGACCAAGTATATACCTGACACCATTCCAATTGTTTATAAATATATTCCACGCTTCTAAGTCTTTTTTGGTTTCGTTATTTATACGCACGTGATGAAATAATTGTTTCACACCTATAGAAAAGTCTATCAAACGGCGTAGGAAAGATCTTACTGGCACGATCACTTTGCAAGCAAGTGATAATTGACCTATTAACGAAAGCAGTTCTTGTAGGGTTACTGATTTTTATTGCTCCATGGTTTATGTTCGCTGCGTAGATTTTCTAACTTATAGTTTGGCAGACGGACTTCTTGACTAATTGTATCTACTTCAATTCCAAACACTGTCATAATCTTGAATAGCCCTTCTCGTTTTTTAAACTCGAGAGGTACCCCAAGATTCTCAAATACCTGGATGCTTGTTTTCAACTTAATCAAACAGTTTGCGTATGTGTCGTAAGCAATCCAATAATCATCATCAGATGAACTATAGGATTGATGTCATAGTTACGCGACAAAATTAAGTCTAGAGCTGAAGCAAATTTTTCACAAATACAGGGAAATGAGCTCAAACCGAACGGCAAATATCAAAGTAAAATTCACCAACCCAGAAAAGGCCCAATAAGTGATAATCCTCTGGCCGTATTGAAATTATTGATATATTGTTGAAAGCTGACTTCACGTCCCATTTGGCCATGAAGCTGTTTTTAGGAAATGTACTAAAACAAGTGGCAATGTCGTCAATAGTGCCATAGCTTACTGGAAAAAACTCTCTACATACAGCGTCGTTTATGCTGTTGCCGTTCGGATAACACAGGTGATAATCTGAAATCGCTTGATTCTTTTTTGGGGACCAGACCGAGAGGGTGTGTTTGAAAAAAGGTTTTGGCGGTGCCAAAAATGGTCTTTCTATACGGTTCATCGCTATTTCTTTTTGAACAGAATTTGTAATTGTTTCCGGATTAAACAGAGCACTTTTAGGGTTACGCGAAATTAGTTTCTTTTCTATGCCTGTGAATCCTATCTAGAATCCCGTTAGAAAACCTCTGATTAGAAAGTTAATAAAGTGCTCGGCTCGGGTGCATGAGACTATCGGGTAATTCGGACTGCAGCAAATTTACATTAGTTTCTGTGTGGACAGTTCTATCTTCCCATAAGCCAATGGTTAGTGAACAGTTAAAAATGTTCATAGTGACCGAGCTAATTTAGATTGGAAGGCAGTTTTTTTGCTGCCCCTCGGACTGCTGAGCTGACCCTGTAGTGCCACTTGAGGCAGCTTTGTCCGTGCACATGAAGCTTGGGTGGTTGCCTCGACAGTGCTGACAAGCATGCCTAAAACGGCACTTTATACCATAAAAACAATGGCCGTCTCTGTCGAATTGAAAGCAGGGGAAAATTTCTGACATGGTTTTTCCCCCGGCGTATTTTTTGACATTGAATTTTGGTTTTTACTTTTCGGTTGAGTGCCGGTAAAAATCAAAATCCAAAGTGTATTGTCAACAGTCCCACATGGTTTGTACAACCCCCTGGCCATGTTGAACAGAAAGGTTTCGTCATAACAGAAAAAGCTAAGCCCTCCAAAGTTGCTGGCCGCAAAACGTATTCTCTTCACATACGTTAGAACCAGTAAGCAAAGTTTGACTTCTAGGATCACCGACGTAAACACTAGAAAAGCGGCCAACCAGTGATCGAATGAAATAATGGTTTGAACTTTTAAAGTGCCAATGATACCGTCAAAGTAAACTTCTGATGCGCCACGGCTGCACTGTGGAGCAGAAAGAGCCTGCGGAAACAAGTTTGCAAGGTCTACATATTCATGTGACAAAATTTTTTTCTTCATACCCGCATTCACAAAATTTGTGATTGGACTCATTTCCATTTCTGGCGGCAGCTGCGGGTAGGTGTGACCAACTGCGTTTCCGCCTTGGAAGAACAGGTCGTGGTTGGTTGCCGTCGTAGCCACGACTTGAACACCAGGACCATCAGATTGCCAGCCGAAAACGTCCTCTGCATCGACGGAATGTCCACTTTGCCACTGGGGATTCAGGCTGAGGAGACGTCACTGCGGCCCTTATCAACCCATCTGTTGCCACTCGGCACGGTGGTAGCGGCTGAGCGTTTTTTTTGTCGCCATGGTGACTTTGTTTTCTTTTGGACGGTTCGTTGCTGCTTTGGACCGGTTGTTGGACTGGATGTTGTTGGACTCGTTTTGTCAGCTACCGCGCTCGCCAATCGTGGACTTGTGCGGCATTACGGATTTGACCGGTCAGTATTAGGCCTACCCTTAGTTTTGCGACCAGGCATCAAAATCGAAACTCCCAGCCAACCAACTGGCTGGTTGGTCACCAGATATAGTTACTGTATTGATGTAGTAGTAATCACTGTAACGATGCAGTAGTCAAGTATTCCGTGACAGAACAGCACTCTACGTAGTCACACTTTCCCAGGCTGCCAGGGTTAAATATAGGCATATAATATAATCTTAATAAATTTATTTCTAATTTATAAAAAAATTTATTCCACTGCAGAAAGTTTCGTTGTGGTCTTTCTAGCAGTAGGCCAGATAATGGTGTGACTGGCTGCAAGCGCTGCCAGCATAAACAATCGGTTAGCCACCTGATCAAGTTTTGGACGGTATTGACTACGCCTTGTGGTACCGTAGCGACATTTGGCCGCAGTGCTACAAGGGTGTCAGCTTTTTGTTGACTTACGAGCCACAAAAGCAGGTTAGTTTGGGCAGTTGTAGACTGTGCTCTCGAGATAGTCTATTTTAAACGGCCGCACCCGCTGGGGTTAAAATGGAACGAAAACAGGGGGGTTGAAAATAGGCACAAACATATGTTGTCGAAACGACGGAGAGGTGGCAGATTTTAGGACGTATAGGCTGCTGGGCTTGTGTGAGGAACGAACAAAAATTGTATGTACCCTCAAGTTTTGCTTTTGTAAATCGGTCGCTGTAGGTATCCGGGTCTGTGTCTTCATGCTCCAGAGAAGACGGTTTTGGTTTTTTTAAGTTCCAAAAAACGTTAGAACATAGTATGTATCATGTCGTCTGGGTAGAAACAAGTGCGACATTTGTGGTAGTGGCTTACCAGCCTGTGCATTCCCTGTGCATGTATACGTATTGCGCCATCGCAAAGTTTCGATCAATTCCTGTGAACAGTTCAAATGGACGAGGTTTGCACTTTATACCGAGATGACGTCATGCGTGGTCGCGATGAAAGCTGCTATCTGCGTCCTTGCCTAGATCAGTCGAAAAACAATGTGAAAACATGAATTTCTACCATTCTAGAAACCCCGCCACGGTCGCGACACGAACTGCTTACGCCATGAGCAATACGTCAGATGTTTAAACATTTAACTGAATGACTGTTGTTCATAAACAGTTTATTATTGTTGTTTTATTTTGGTGTTTGTTCTTGCTCGGTAATGTCAGGTTTTCTGTACTGCCAGCTTAGTTTTTGTTTTTGTGTTCAAATGCCACAATTTGCCACTTTTGTGTTTGGTGTTTATTTTTACATTGTCAGCATTAAGGGAAGGGGAGGCAACAGTCCTTACGATTCATAGTTCAACTTATAAATGTAGGAAACTAAACTAGTATAACTTTTATGACTCGATTAATTGAAAATGTTAAAATCATTATCTAATATTTTTTCCACCAATTTTTGATAATCATACCTACAGATATGTATAAAAATGCAGTGTTATGTAATAACATATTTAAGTGTGTGTGTACCTGCTCTGGTGCTTTTATTTATTTAAGTAGTTATTTGCTAATTTTACCAGTATTATTGATATCAGTATTTGATGTTATGTTAATCATTTCTTTTATTCATTTTTATTTTTGTGATAAATGTGTGTCCAGGACAGATCCTTCAAGGGATTCAAAATAAAATTAAGAAAAGCAGGCTTGTAACAAAATCACAAACTAACTCATAAGCCAATCATTATGAAGCTTTCTACGCACTTACTTTATAATAATAAGTTTCAAACGTTCTTTACAAAGTACTTAATGAGTTAACAAATTAGTTTTTAAGTTATTAAGGTCGGTTGTCTGAGTAGGTCGGTTAGGAATTAGAAAGGAAGGTTTCAGGTCTTAGTGAAAACGGCTTTAGGACTTAGGGGAGGAAGCTAGAAAAGCAAGTTTGACCAGGCTGTCTTAAAAGGTGGGTCCTTGGTTTGGACGGTTGATGATCAGTGATCACAGGTCGCTGATTAGCCGAGTCAAAGGCAAGAGGTTTAAGGCCTAGCCTTAGGGACCTGTCGTGGGTTACTTTAAGTGGCGCGTGTGTTATTGTTAACTGTGTGTTGTGTCAGCATATAATAAACACTTACCCGCTAGACCATTGTTTTGTCCTGTTGTCTGCGTAAGGTTAGGCTTAGTTAGGTACCCCCCCTGGTTGCATATGCAACACGTTTAAAAATTATGTTTTAATATATAATCACCAAATAATATTTTTATCAACAAAATATGCAATATGTACCCTGATGCTGTAAATTTTTGTTTGCGACCTGGGCCCGATTGTAAAAAGAATTTCAACGGCCGTTGAAATTTGAACGGCCGTTGAAGTTTTGCTGATTTTTATAAAAATTTCGACGGCCGCTTATTTCGACGGCCGTTGAAAAATTCTCCGTTGAAATCTACATTTTCTCTATTGCTATTGAACATATTAAACTGCCGTTCAAAATGTTTCGATTGTAAAATTTTCAACAGTGGTTTTCAGCAATTTTAACAGCAATTTTATAAACAAATTTTTTCCGTTGAAATCAACGAACGAATTTTCAGAATTTTCTCCGAACACGCGACTAATCAATTTTTCCAACTACTCGTTCTAAATTTTTAAAAATTTCAACGGCAGTTTAGTTCAACGGATCGCAAAGTTCCGTTGAATATGTGCAATTTTTAAAATTTGTTTTTGTCACGCCCAGAAGGTGTTCGAGCACAGGGTGGTGCACAGATTCACCTCTTCCTTGTGTTGAAGTTATACCAGGCTGCGAGTAGTAACTCCAAAACAAGAGTATTCCTAAGCTACTTAAGGGGGGGGGATTAAATTACCATATTTCTTTCAGGGTTTGAGAAATTCAAGTTTAGGGCGAGGTTTGAGACCTGACTTTGGATCCCGCCAGAGGAGAAGTTGCCGCAAGCGAGTTACAGTCGTGAGTGTTCCAACGATTAATATTAATTAATTTCTTTTTCTATTGGTATCTGAGGTAGTAGAGGAGCGGCAGTCGTAGAGCTCTATTTCCAGATCAGTTGTTACCAGTACCTCGTAGTCGCTGCAGGCGTATGAACAGCAGCCCTATTAGTTACTGTAGTAGTCGTATAAGTAGTGGTGTTATTCGCAATTGTGGTAACAGTAGGTGTAGTAGCAATAGTCGTAGTAGTCGTTAATCTTCATAGTATTCTGGTTGGCCAGGATCTTCTTCTACCAAGAAAGCATTATGTAGTATTTTTGACATCAAATGCCAGTTCTTGCTGTTTTTTCTGCAAAGTCCCGTCTACTTTTAGCTTCAGTCGTTTGGTATGCTTTACTTGCTGATCCAACTTTTAGAAAATCGTATGCATTCAATAGGAGCAACAAATTTGCCCTTATTTGCAAGCCGGAACTTTTGTGGCATTCATCACATTTTCAATTCTAGTCGGATCCAGAAAGTGCTTCTAACCTTACAGAAACCTTAACGTTTTGTTGTTGTGTTTATTGCTTGCGTGGTGATGTTCAGAGCAGGCTGTAACTACTATTGTGGTTGGCGTAGCGCTTGTTTTGCTCTTGGACCTCTATGGGTTGCTGGAGTCGTGGTTGTAGATGTAGGTCTTGAAGTTGTTATCATAGCTGTGATTTTAGTA
>JASANF010004465.1:0-35561 GCA_030248245.1 Trissonchulus sp. WLG1_4 | reverse complement strand
GACTCTCTCTAAAGCAATTGTGACATGGTGTATGTATCAATCTGAATACATACTAGCACGAAACAAAAAGTTTGCAATTGATTAGATATAATTTGTTCTGACGTCATTTTTATATCAATCCCCGACTGAATAACACAGTAACCGCCCCCGCATTGTAGCTAAGTGAAAGGAAACTGAGAATACGGTAAATTAGGCCATAGTCTACGCCCACAACCCCCCATCGCAAGCCCATTTGGCCTTCAAATTCGCCGAAATCGCTTTTGCAGCCGCCGAAATAGATGTTGATTTGAGGCTAATGGGTTATGGCCAATTTCGCTATCGTCGCAATAGTCCGGGTGAAAATAGTGTGGACAGAATTTTGTCACAGCTAGCCGCTATATTTGGTGATAGTCAGGCAAAATGCAACTATAAATTCGCCAAGGGGTTATACTTATACACTACAGTTGGTAAAACATAAAAATTTATCAAATTATTCAGTTCGAAAAATTAAATTCTGAAAGCTACAAGCTTCAGTACCAACCTTTTGTAAACAAAGTTCGCAATTCTGTTAGCCTATAAGTTGCGCTGGCTGTAACATTAGCCTAATTTAAAGTCTGGTATAAACTGTTATATCAGAATCAATATTGCACAATATCACATTAGCGAAACCTGCCGGTGTTATGTTTCACAAAAATAACTACTGCACGAGGATTTCTTAGTACCTGAGCGAAGCGAGCTGGTGGCCGACTGGCTAGGCTTGACTCGTTTTGTCACAAAGCTGTTCTTGTGACTTTTTATTCTATTTATATTTTCCATATTCTTCTGTTCATATAAAAGCTTGTAGATTATGTAGCTACATACAGTATTTGGAGCGAACCCCCTTAGTTGCGCGAAAAAACTGTGTTGCGCCGAAAAATTACTTGAAAATGTTCAGCGAAAACAAACATGTAGTTTCATGAATAACAAAGATTAGACAGAAACAGTCTGAAAAGTACGACAATTTTTCAGCGGCCCTTCGCTCGTTGTCCTTTTTCCGCTTAAACCAGTAGTTAGGAATCCAAATTACGTACGTTTTTATATGATGAACACAGAACACATAATTTTATTATGAAATGTTGCCTGATTCGCAACGAATTTCGTACATTTTCTTAAATCATAGTTTAGGTTTTTTTGTTGTTGGGCGGGTGCTCTCTTTCTTTGCCGTTGCTTTTTTTTTTTGCGCCCGTTTTCTCGGTTTGCTCCTTTTGTTTGCGCTCTCGTTTTAGCCTGCTTTTTTGGCTGCGTTTTGCTGGCTCTCGCTGCCCTTCCCGAGCGACGAGGCGAGTGATACTACGATTGACGACGACCGATTTTTATCCTGAAATTACGTGCGTAGTTGAAATTTCAACCTTCAGCACAGCAAGTCTCTGTTCTACTGAAATTGCAATAAATATGATACCAAATAATTTAAACGCCGCCGTACTGTGATAGATCCATAGAATGCGCAGCGGAACAAAGGGTTTATTGGTAGAATCAAAATAGAGTTTTTAGGATAGAACATTATAAACATACGCTGGACAGGGGCACAATCTACCCACCCACTCGGCAGAGCCCCCCACTATGACAGAATAACAAAGTATTAGCATAATAATATATAGTATTATTATTAAAAAAGTGTTAGCTACAGAGACCCAGGGCACAGGTACCAAATAAATTGATGTGTTTCACTTACATAGCAATGCAGGTAGAGTTATGTAGCACGTCATACTTAACATTGTAGGGCACTGTTTATATTAGCACACTGTCCCTGAGCTTAGAATTCGAATCATATTCTTTAGTATAGTATTCCTTCACAGTCAGGTGAGCTATAAACACCAGCTGTGTTTGAGTCGTCTACCTGAATTCGGCATTTATTCATTCAACTATCAAATCGACTAGCTAATCTATTCTGCCTGCAAGCCGTCATGGTGAATTCTAAGTAAGCTTTTTTATGATTATTATTCGTATTTCCGTTTATTTACCAAATCCATTATTTGGTTGGTAGTGCTTGTTCCGCTACCTGACGTGTGTTAACCCGTTTTTGTTTTCACAGATTTGCTAATACATACGGCAGACTATTACAGATTAAATAGCTGAGTTTTTTATGGATTTTGTTCGTAACCAAAACCATAATTTTTATATTAGCATAAGCATATATGTCTGTCGTATTTAGTACTTAATAATTTTTTCTTAAACCGTTTTAACTATGTTTTATTTTAATTTTTCAACAGTTAATTGAATATCAGCACAGGTTGACAGGCGTTTACTATATGAAATTTTTTCTTGAATTTACGGAACAAAAAACATCTGCAAAAATATCTTTTTGGAATTTACACAATCAATCAAAAACTTTGCAATTAAAAAAACATAAAAACTTTTTGAAAACAAAAACCATGCTTTAAACCACGATTTTTCATTTTTCCATTATGTTAAAATGTTAATCATTGAATTAACTTATGTCCACTAAAATAATCTTTGATAATGAAGATTTGCAGACATTGGACTTTATGGTACTTAGAGTAGCGCTTCGGTAAAGTGACTTCGGCCAATGACTTTTTTTGCAACGATAATGTTGATCAGATGTTAAAGAGAAATCTTTAAAATTCAAATAGCTGTCATTTGGTGTAAATATTGGGTGTGTATACATCTATTTTGCTAAATAAAATATTCGTTAACAACAAACACACTTGAAAATCTTAATAGTGTCATGCCAAAATAGTACATACGGTCAGTTTAAAAACAATAAAGTACCTATACTTGGACCCGAACAATTTGTATAACTGAACTAAATTAAAAACAAAACAAAAAAGCAAAAAACAAACAGGTATACAGTGGGATTCGCTCCCACGCGTCCAGCCGTGACTACCTCGAGACCAGCAGGTTCGCATGAATCAATGTGCCCAATTGCAAGCCGTATTGCAATAACCAGCCAATCAGATTGCGCCTCCGCTCCTATGCTCCGCCCCCATGCTGTCTGTGCTTATCTTGCTGCCAAGTTTTGTGCTCGTTACCGCCATATGTACCCTTGCTGCACTCTGTACTACTCTTTGTGCTCTCAGGTATTGGTTAGATATGTGTTGTAAATGAGAAATACGAAATACTCTACAGTACCGACCAAAATTACTTGCTACAGACTCCGGAGTCACAGCTGAGTCGGAGTCACTTGACTTCGGAGTCAAAGTATAGAGTTGTATTGTACTTTGAATCTGGAGTCAAGTGACTCCGATTCCGCCTTGACTCCGAAGTCTGTAGCAAGTAGTTTTGGTCGGTACTGTACAGTCTACTCAAATAAAATTACATATTTTGCAACTCAACAAGACTGCCACCACCAAACGTAATTTTTAATGACTGGCTATGACTTGCTATCGTCGAAGAATTGACCAAAATTGAACGGTTACAAGATTAATTGATCGTTTCTAAAGATCATATAACTTTCTTACACAAGGCGTTATAATTAACGGTGTAAACTATACACCGTGAAAACTTATACCCCAACAAACCTGTGCTAAAATATAAAGTGACGACGCATATCATGTGTGTTACACTAGACTTTTAACATATTTAAACTTTAAATTTCAAATATCAAAAATATCATTAGCTAAATTCGAGGTAGTCTCTTTATATTAGACACATTTTACATTAGCATGAATATCGAAGTCCGTTTAGTTTGACTGAAAGGCAGCGCGATAAAATGTAAGTCCCTTTAATCCGGAAGTTTTGGAGTGGCATTTTTAGCAAAATTTTATAACCGTCTAATCTGATTGAAATTACCTAACTCTTTAATCCGGTAAAGGAATAGGCCCTTGAATATTAGATTAGGATTTACGTTGTTCCCTGCCCTATTGTACGTACATAACACAGTCATTATACATATATACTACAACAATTTGACATTTTAAGCACCATCCAAGCTTAGTTTAGCTTACTTTACATCACATAGCCCATAAAATAGATCTACCATGCTGTACATACATGTATACGTATGTCTGTATTCAGAGTAACACGCATGTTTTGTACTTGTCTGTTTTATATAGAATGTTCCATGTTTTGGAATATAAAATTTAGACAGACTGGGACTGGTTTTTGAATGCACGCTGGTGTCAGTGTTTTGTGCTATTTCCGCATGTTTTCTGGTTGTAATTATAAATTTTGTACCACTGAGGACCGTTTCGGAATTTAATATGCTGAGACTATTATGAGCTCTTGGTTTAGCTCCTTTCGGTGAGCCCGGGATTTGCGAGATTAACTAGATTAACGGGATTAAATTGAATGAGCAAGTTGTGGGGGTTTTTATATGTGAAATAGACTGGATTAGATTAACTAAAAGTTTCACCAAAAATTGCCGGACCCTGAAACGTAGAAAACACGTGATTTCATTACGAAAAGAACGAATTTCAGGCACCAGGAGTGCTGCAGTGACAACAATCACGTGACCACTCACCAGTTGTATCTTCAGTTTCAGCAATTTTTGGTCCAGCTTTAATTGACTCTCATAATATAGAATATGTGCACAAATTCAAAGAAATTGTCAGAGCCACATTTTTTGGTATATTACTGCATTTGTTAGCAAACTTTTATAACGCTTCACTATGAAATTACATAATTATAATGTCAAATGCAATGGTTAATCTAATCCTATTGATATAATTTATCAATTTTTTTAGGTAAGTTTTACTTCCATCTTCATTATTTGCATTCAAATGCAAAGTTTTACCCTCCTGCATACTAGGGAATCAGTGCGGTCCGAAAATAGTCTACAATGTCGTATATTGTAATATCTCGACCGACTTATATCGACTGTTTTTCTCAAACTTGTAAGGAAATTGCGTACAGTCGATTTCAAATAAAAAAAAATTCTAGGGGTCGACATTAGTGATGAAATCCGACGGGTCGGGGTGATGTCATCCGACGCCCTCGATTATAAAATCCGACGCCTAGAGTTTTGCTAGCCAATAATTAATTATCTGTCAAAGTTCAGGTGTAAAGTTTTAAATAGGGGTGGTTTCTTTGGCGCAAACTATAAATACTAACTATTTTTGTTATAACTTTTTATAAATATAACCTTTATAAATTATAATAACTGTTAAAATTTAGAATTCAGTTGTTTAAATTATTTTTAATTCAAGTTAATACCTGTTAAACATCATATAAAAATAAACCATAAAAATTTTGCATAACTCGCTGCGTAGTCACCCTCCTAAATTTTTCCAGCAAGCTCTTCACTTTCTAACTCAATGACGCAATCCGACGTCCAGCTAGGCCAGTCGGGTGATGTCATCCGACGGCCTCGGTGATGAAAGCAGGTCTCTGTTCTGCTGAAATTTCAGCTAAGCTAAACCAATGGTTTAAAAAAATCTACGAATCAGGCGAAATTTCGTAATGAAATTAAGTGCTAATCATGCAAAACGTACGTATGTAAAACCAATGGTTTAGTAAAACCATGTTTGTGAAATCCACCCAATGAGTTTTAAAAGCATGGCTTCCAAAGCAAGGGAGCCAGCCAGTAATTCCTCAAAGCACAGCAACAGCTTTGGATTACTAAAGTAAAACTTTCTTGAATTTGAGGGTTAGTCAACGTTATTTTCATTTATGTTGATCGGAGACTTTTTACGAGCTCATCTGGTGCACTTATTAAAGTGTATTATCTTTCGGTATTTTAGCTCCAGTAATTTTTAACATTTGCAGTTAAAAACATAGTGTGCGGCATACCTATATCTGCTAGAATATATACTGATCTAAAATAATACGGCAGAGACGCTAACATGTTAAGCGTTCCTGCTGACTTGAAGCTTTGATAAATTGCTGTGAAAAAGAGATGGGTAATTTAAGGGTAAATTTGTAATTTAATTTAATTTAAAATGAATCAGTTTAAACGTTTTATACAATTTCTTTGGGTTTTATCCAACGTTGCGTTTAACGGATAAGCAATAAGCAAGCAAAAACATAGTTACAGCCACAGCTTTTCTCGTTTGTCAAAAAGTTTTTGTCAAATTTTATGCGATTTTATTCTGTCATCTACTACATCTTAATAGACCAACACAAGTCTAACTTTGATGCGCTAAATCCAATTTTAGATAAGTTACCCATTTATATTCTTATTCTTATTTATGTAATTTTTATTCTTATTCTTATTTTAAGATCTAAAGAAGACATGACGGGCACTGAATGGCAAAGTGTCACCGGATATTTGTCCATGAAAGTCCAGGGTGGAGGTGAGAAAGCTTTGACTCAGACGCAATTGCGCCAAATGACACGTTTTTTGACGCAATTGCGTAAAAAATCAGTCTTGGACGCAATTGCGTCAAATATCAAACTTGGTTGCAATTGCGTCAAAAATGATACTTGACAACACTTTCGTTGTCACCTTATCTCTGCACAAGTCGGACATTCTTATTGTTGGTCACAAACATTGCTTTGTTTCTTTATTGCATAAATAGCGCATCATACCACTGCGTTTTGATGATTTAAACTTTGTGTACTGAGACAAAGTGCTAGAATTAGTTTATCCGCCTATAATACACGTAGTTTTCTCACCTTATTCACTAAATGTTAACTTGTGAATACAAGCCATTACCGTTTCATTATTCTCTAATTTATTAGTTCTATATTTTAGCCCTAACGCTGTTACGTCCAAAACGACGCTACTACTTTGTTCTGGACGAAGGGTTGGGGGCGTTGCTTTATTTCAAGTCTGAACGTGACGCAACGGCTAAACGCAATAACCCGTTCGGCAGCGTGTCACTCAGAAACGCTAACATCACCATTCAGACAACGGAAAATGCAAACACTGAAGCTAATCACACACAGTTTACTATACAGTAAGTATAGTAGGCTTCATATACTTACAGCCGTAGGTCCGTTCAGTCAGTTACGTAGGTTATGGGCTTATGTCACTAATGATATTTGCTAATGGGATGATTATTTTTGATATTTTCCCGGCTGAATGGACATACGGCTGCAAGTACTCCACCGCTTCTGGGTTGATATCTTCTTTTGGTGTGCGATGCTTTATATGCACGATGCGTCAAGTTTGTACATTATTGGTAGCACCGAGAGCGCATCGTACATAATAGCAAGAGTACATAATAGGATGTACTATTAGTGTGTACAATCCTATTATGTACTCTTGATAATAGGAAGGGCATGACACTGTTTGGGCTATCAAGAGTTCTTGTATATTTATATGTTTATATTTATATTGTTTATATTACTGTCATTAGTATTGATGTTATGTTTTCTTGGAAAAAGCTAGTTATGTTAAATAACAATGTCGATTACGCGTTAATAGGTACACGATTGTCTGGATTTAAATATATTCCTTGATAGTGTCATTTGTCCAAATACAAAAATAACTAATTTTAACCCATGGAAAAAAATCTATTGCTTTGTTACTTTTGTTGTTTCAGTTGTTCCAATCGCACCGTTTATGATTTTGAAGCAGAAAATGACGGCTCCGCCATGGTTTGGATGAATGCAATTCAGGTTTGGCTAAACATTAGTTTAAATTTAATTTATTATTTCAATTCATATAAATTAAAATTAAGGTAGACGCACAAAAGTTAGCGCGCAAGAGGGGGGGGGGGCCTATGTAGGTACAGTTTGTACATTAATAGGTATACTTAAAGTTGGTGATCGGAAGATCTTTTGTACCTATCGTATGACCGTTGTGATGATTGCACATTCTCAGGTTTGCCACATTTGCCCTTAGATTAGGCGTCAGGCTTACGTTTAGACTTAGGCTTAGGTTTAGTGTATCGAGATGAGGGCTTCCGCATCTTTTTTTTCTACTTCAATCACCCACTTTACATGTACAAATATTGTGTTTCATGGACAATGCCATAATTTGTGGCAAAGCAAATTTTAATCCAATCCGTTAAATTTATGCTTGGAATTACATCTTGGTCTTCTTTTTAGAGATATATTATATTTTTCTTATTTTATTTTTAGCGCATTTTGGAAAGCGTCCGCTCTACGGGCTTAGAGGAGTCCGGCTGCGGTGGTGGTCTGTACCAGGGCGGTGGAATGCTTATTAAACGAAACTCATCAGTGCTATCGCTGCCGGTCAGTCGGTTTTGGCGCGTAGAATTTTTCATTACGATGTTCTATTTCATTCAAAAATAAATCAGTCGGTCTGTAGTTACACAGTTCGTTCGGTATTCACGAAAGGTGTTCAACTTAAGTCAAATCTAACCCAAACACTAGATGGTATGTTATGCAAAGTGGTAAAAAAACTAGGGGCATTAGATAAACCTTTATGTTAGTGTTTTAAATTTAAATAATTTTTAAAAAATTTTAGATATTGTAAACAATTTGTGAAATTACTGAGGATGTCGGACTCAGCGATAGTTTTGTGTGCCATACTAAGTCGGAATTATAAAAATTCATGAACGAAAAAAACACGTGCATTCATGAATAACTTTCCGAGCAAACACCCCTTAATAATACTGGCTACGCCCTAGGTTCAAAAGGATTCTTGTTATATTGGCAGCCATTTTTAAGACACCTATAAACCGTTATAACACAATTTATTCCAGTAGTGATATAAAAGGTGGGATAGTAAATTTAAACTAGGTTTCTGACTAGGTATTACATGTATGTAGTTGTGTACTAAGTATGATAGTAGTAAATTTATGATAATTTTTAATTATTTAAAATTCAAAATAATAGAACAGTGACGTGTCGCTAATTCCTTTTACTAAATCAACAGATTAACTCGATTATGCTCGAATTTAGTTGAATTTATTTTAATTGGTTGGTTGGATTTACGGAAAAATACTGTTAACTTTAAACTTTTTACTAATTACTTTTTATTTTTTTTACTAAAACCAATTTTTTTTCTATTTTTCGGAAAAACTTTCCCAGTTTTTTCTTGAAGAAGTTCACTTGATGCCACAGCAAATGGAAAACTTTTAAAAAACTGCAACTTAAAAAAGATTAAACTAAAAAAATAGAGGTTTCAAATAAATAAATCTATAAAAACATATACTTAGTTGTAAAGAACACATTTTAAAAAATGCATTGAATGTCATAAAAGATGTTATGTTATGCTTAAACTATAGTCTGACCAAAAATGTAATGCATCGAACTTATTCGCTTCCTAGCAACTTAGCAGTTTGAAGTAAACCCCATAATGTACATATAACGTCATTCGAAAGCGCTTTTGATGGAGCTTTCAATGAAATTAAAGTATTTTAAAAATAATCAATTTATAGCTAATTTATTGAATAATTTTAAAGACAGACAGCGAGATGGAGACGATGCTAGACGAAGCAATGAAATCGCTAAAAAGTCGAGATTCAATTTCTTCGACAGCCAGCACTGAAGGTTCAGTGAGGAGCTGGGAAAATAGCTTCTATTTTTTTATCTTTTTTAATGTTTGGTTTTGGTTTTTACCTTTTTTTACCTTTTTAAGTTATTTTTCGGGATTTCTTGCATTTATTGGGGTTTTTCGGAATCATTTATTTCGATTGTATTTTTTATTTCTTACTGCTTTTTTTGTGGTTTTTTAATATGAACTCAATAATCTGAGTATTTTCTGAAAATAAAAAGTGCTTATGAGGTTGCTTTTTTCACTTGTCAAACTTTAAGAGATTTCAAACCATACCTAAGCAGATTGACAGACACAAACGAGAAAACCGCGTTCAAATGGAGTGCCCAAAAATAATTGTAGTATTATTTAGTTGTTTAGTTATTTATAATAATGCTATTTATGAAAAAAAGTTGTACTTAATATGTCAGTTTTTTCCGTACATGTGTTTTAAATTCCAGTGTTTGTACACACTGCAGTTTTGATTTCGAGGTTTGTGTTTAGTTTGCCTGTGTCGGTTTACCTTTTCGTTTATAGAAGAAACTTCTAATTCTAACTGATGTACTTCAACATAACATGTCTTACTTTCCACTGTGGGTTATATCACTCTTGGTTATATGTAGAAGCTCTTATAGTTTCCACAGTTTGTTGCTAAACGGAACACTGTAATGTTTATTGAAATATTAATCCTAGATTTTAATCTAAACAAATGTAACCTATAATTAAGTAACAGTCTAAGTAACATAGTTACTGATTTTAAGAAATTTTTTGGTCTGGTCTAGTTCAACCTTGATTATATACTTTAAAAAATTGAAAAAAACTAGCAAACAAGTAAGCAAACAAAGTTTAGGCAAACTAAAATTATACCATAAATGATTCATCCAATCGGATTGTCGTAGTGACCAGTTGTACATACCCCTTTTGATTGGCTTGCTTGGGTTCAATGAATGGCTTGTTATGACCAGCCGTGTGTTTTGATTGGTTGGCACTTTTTCCTCATTAGGTACGTACATTACCAACGCTGATCGTAAGAAATGACGCTCCCCCTATACCCCTTTGTTGATGATAACCAGAATCCTTCTGATACAAGCTTGAAATTAGCGAGAAAAATATAAAAAGAAACGATCACGACAATAAGTGAAAAAATAATTAAAATTAACATAATTTTGAATCGCTCTTAGATGATTTCATTGCAATCTATATTTCAGGCAGCTTCCGCGGTATCAACATGCCCCCCACCCCCCAGTTCAAATCCCAGTGCGTGTTCTACTTCCCAGGACGCGACGACTCAGCAGGGGGGGCTGAGGAGGACGAGGATACGGACTCGGACGGAAGCCAGGGGTCGGTGTCTCTGGGCGGCACCCCCCATTCTTCGGGGGGCGCGGAGTCGCACGCCAGTTCCTCCCAGTCGCTGCAGAAATGGATACGGGCCTGGCTGAAGGATACCCAGACGCAGGGGGGGTCCAGGATTAGAAGGGGCAGGTAAGATTAAGAACGGATTAGGAATATGGATCCGGGGGGGGGTTGGTAACGGGGGTCGACATCCCAACCGTCTCTAGGGTGGCCAAAACAGTGGACAAGATTGAGTGGCAAATTAAAAAAAACAACTAAATTTTTCCGGCTCTGACCAAAAAATACCCCAAAAGTGAGTTACAAACCTAAAAACGTACGGTTTTCGCCAGAAAAAATAAAATCAAGACCACCCTCCCCCCTTCTGCCATGGGTCGGGCACCTCCCCTCGCCTATTGCTCCCGTCAAGATTACATATTAGTGTCTCGAGTGCTGATTGGCGCACGTGCAGCATAATCTCGGTTCTGATTGGCCATCTACATGTTTAATGAAACTAAAACATGTGGGATCAAAATAACGAGCGCATCTGTTTTCGCTAGAACATAGGCAGGCTGAAGAGTGTCTCGCTCTTCTTCTACATAGAGTGAGACACTATTTTCTACTGTTGCTCCCGTGCATCTCTGATTAGGACTGAGTTAAACGTAGTTCATATTTGTCCGTACGCACAATTTGCTATTAACAGATGTTATAGACGGGATGTTTTTGAAAGACACTTTTCGTTGTGTGAGCTTCTCTGAGAAACGCAGTTTGAAAAAAGAAAACATTGACACAAAGCAATTATGACTAAATTTTTTGAGTGGCTTACAATTAATCTCTATCGGACATGGATAAGTATGCATTATGCAACAGACATTATATCTATTTTTGTGTCCTTTATGTCGTTCATGCTTATCCTTCGTTTTGTCTACATAAGTACATAACTACATGAATATATCCACATAAAAGACGTATATCAAGAGTACATGTTCGCATCTAAAATTTTTGTATTTCAGCGTTATTGAGCGCAAGGTTGGAGCGGGATCCACAACCAGTGAGCCACCAAAGGAAAGTGAATCAATCCAAGAAGAGTCGTATAATGATGCAGTCAAAAAAGGGTACACTAAGAGTACAGAGTTTTGTATAAGTTTTGAATTGCAAAAGTTCTTCCAAACTGTTTCCAGAAAATATTTATTAAATGTAAATGGTATTTTGTGTTGTGGGGAAACAAGCCTTAACTTTTGACCGCTAAAGAAATTAAGGAAACAAATATAATTAAAGGCGAGCGAAAACAAAACAAAAAAATGTTAAAAAACGAAAAAAAGCATAGTAATTTTTATTTAAATATTTGCTAGTTTGCAGAAAAAGTTTAAAATGTTTCAAGAAAAGTTTATTTC
The DNA here is from genome assembly GCA_030248245.1 of Trissonchulus sp. WLG1_4. Classification (NCBI taxonomy): domain Eukaryota; kingdom Metazoa; phylum Nematoda; class Enoplea; order Enoplida; family Ironidae; genus Trissonchulus; species Trissonchulus sp. WLG1_4. The sequence goes on along the minus strand of JASANF010004465.1, from coordinate 23,534 downwards.
AGAGAAGAATCGTTTGTGATTCTAAGCACATCGAGTGAGCGAGAAACGGTGGTCAGACGTGAAATAGAAAGACAGCAAGAAAATTTCAAAGACATGGAAAAACACGCACTGATGAAATTGTTAGTTTTAGCAGGAGTAGATGAATAGTTCGTATCAAGAGTACATAATAGGAAAAGTATGACACTCTCCCTAGAGGTCGCTGGAGAGAAACTCTTCCTGTTATGTACTCTTCTTGGTATGTAGCAGAGCGAAAGAGTACATTTAAATATACAGTATGAGTACTTTTAAATGAATTTTACATATGTTAGCAGTTGTTTGTGCGTTTGTTTTTTTCTTCCTTCTTTCACCTACATATAATATATGAAACACTGCCAATGAATATTGCAAAAAAACATAAGGATTTTGAAAGCTTTAAACTTTTTTAAAATTTTAAAACTTTCTATTTTCGATCTGATTTTAGGGCAAATTCCAGCGAACTGGCAAAAATGGATTTACTGCAGAAGCATAACAAACTACTCAACAATGAGATCATTAGACTTTCCAGTGATCGATACGATACACAGGGATCGTACCTCAAAATATTACAGTACGTCATTCATTACAATATTAGCAAGAGTACATAACAGTGTTCAATTCTTTTTGAATCTCTTCTATAGGAGCACGACACTATGATGTACTCTTGATATTGCGAAAGTTTAGTTTGGGTTTTGTCTACAATTTTGGTTGGCTGCTTGAATCACACCTTGAATCGATCCAAGCTCCGCCTACTTGTTAAAAAGACTTACTGTAAGGCTGGACTCTTATAGAAAGTTAGTTAGTTAGTAATTGTAATCTAAGTTACCTTTTATAGAAATATAGTGAGACACTCTTCTTGTGCGCCGTAAATGCGCTCGTCGTTTTCGACATACATATATCTGTTTAAGTTTTCGAAACAATCTTAAGGCTAATCAGAAACAAGCTGCTGCGCACGTGCTCCAACCAGCACTCAGTCATCAGCCGCTGCTTGCTTCTGATAGGCCGCATGCTTTTTAGAGTACTTAAACAAGTGGGCCGAAAACGACGAGCGCAGCCAATTGTAAACTTTGTAAATCACGTAAAAAATGACCTATGTTTTTAGGCGTGTTCGCAGCTTAGAAGATAGTCTCGAGCGCTACAAGCGTGAATACGTGACCTTATTGCAGTCTTCCATTCGGATTCCATTGGCCGAACGCACACAGCTCGTAGAGTTGCATCTAATGGGCGTGTCAAAGGTCAGAGAAAAAGGAGATTTGAAGTTTTTATATTAAAAAAGTTCCAGAAAAACATTCTGGTGCTTAAACACTATTAATCAAATGCTAAATGAATAAGCAGCAGCAAATTTTTTAGTGAAAAATGCCAGAGCGGAGTTAACGTGAAAATGAATGCGATTAAAATATATTAAATTACTAAATTAAGTAATGTATTAAATACGTTTAACTTTCTGACGAGAAGCCGTATGTACCTGTATAATTGCATATTATGCTCGCACAAGTAAAGTCCGAATGAACTAATGAAATAAAAAACGTCTAATTTTTAAGCCAAGTTGCTTATTCGTTAACGTACTTATTTATTTCGTTCTCTTGCTAGGTCCAGCAGTGTTTTCGTTAGACTTTTAGGGTAGATTTCCAAAAAAGTGGTTTTACTAAACCATGCTTTGTACGTATTTATATGATTTGCACATAATTTCATTACTAATCGCCTGATTCGTTACGTATTTCGTAGATTTTCTTAAACCATGGTCTTAGCACACTTGAAATTTGAAATCTGCAGCACAGCAGGTCTCTATTGTGGTTTACATTTTTAGCATCGTGAGCGCATCAGCGAGCTTTTAGACGAAGCCAGAGCCGTGGATCCTACTCTACCCTCTTTTTCCAGGTATTCTAAAGTTTCAGTTGTGCGTTTTTTGCAAAGATATTTTTTCTATTTAGTTCCAATTATTTAGTTTAATAGTGAATTTTATAAGTTCACTAAAAATATATTGTTTCTATGAGTATCAGTTTACATTCCATTTACACTATATATATTATTTATGTTTGGACAGGGAAAAAGTGTTTTGACCTGGAACTGAGACTTTTCGGGAGGTTTAACTAAAAATCATTGCACGCGATTATCTAGATGTTGTCACAGTTCGTGTAACCTTTCTTATCTACAACCACGTAAAACAAGTAGTTTTTGTTGAATAAGATATTTAATAGACAGCATTAGAACAACCTGAGGAGAATTTGAACCACCCATGTCCGAATCTACAGACCATTTTCGCTGTTGGGCCAATGCTGAGCTGTAAAGTGTCAATCATATTTTGGAGTTCCTAACGGACCTGCCGTACTTTAAGCAATAGCAATCAGGTATCTGCAATATAAGTATGTATAAGTAAGAGTTATGGCACTGGCGCACGATTGCATCTGCACGAGGGTTTCACACATGAGTATCAAGCACAACCACTAGTGCTATAAGTGACTTGCAAATTGATTCCAACTCAGGCTGTGCACTGTATATATCAGTATCAGTAGACTGTACGCTGCTGTGTGCAGTCCTATTAAGTCTGCCTATTTCACTTGGGGCCAATTCCTAAAATAGTTTGAACGGATTAGATTAATATTTGTTTGCCTAATAACTTATCTCGATTTTGAGGTGCTCTTAGCAAATTTTGTGTACAAGCGGTAGGTGCTATTAATAATTGCTATCGGAAATTTTGTATAAATTCATAAACGATGTCATAAGTTATGTATTGGCAAAACAAAATTTAACCTTATCCGTTTAATCCAGTTAGCAATTGGCCCTTAGTTGGTTCGCGCTTAGTCATTTTTGTATGTTTTAGCATGGTGAACGGTGGCTCGCACATGGACGTCTACGGGTTTCAGCACTCGTTTAACGATGAGGGTCTTCTGCTGCACTACTGCTGCACCCAACTGCATCAGCACTTTCAGAGAGGACAACACCAGACCAATAAGGAACGATGGAAGGCATACCTGAAACAGAACAAAGGACTTATTATTAATACTGTACGTGCATCCTGATGTACAAATTAGATTCTATGTTGAGATTTGTCTGAGACACACTATGGAAATCTAAAAGCAAAGCTGTTGGCGTGATTTTGCCATGCATAAATTCTCCAATTCAGTGGACATACGGCTGTAAGTAAGAATCGAAGCTACGCGACATGAACATCAATTCAAGTTAGTATTAAACAGTTAGATAGACAATATTTACATAGACATTTGTGAAACAATGGAGTTTCTCTGTCCACACTTGTTAGACACACTTCACACCCGTGCTATAAGGCTCGATTCATACTTACAGCCGTATGTACGCTCAGCCTGCAGAATGACGTCACTAGCAGCCTAGTGCAGTGGATCAGCCAGCGCATGTGACGTCATTATTTCGTCATTTTGTCGGCTGAACGGACATACGGCTGTAAGTATGAATCGAGCCTTTTTGGTTTCAGAAGGAAAGTCGTCAGCTGGTTCGAGATGGCATCCCCCCGGGCTATCGCAGTGCCATTTGGCGTCGTCTAGTCAATCAACAAGTGGCGGACTTAAAACAAATTCATGGGCGATATTATTACAAGAATCTCATCAGCACTGGCCAGGCTGGTCTCAAGGTAACCAATCAAATAGCGGTTGCCGGGAATGGTGCAATTTGATTGGTTGCGTAAAATTTAGATTGAATTGTCATGTCTGAAAGATAGTAAAAGTCATGATTAGAATATCAATTTGTTGGATTTGATTTTTTTCTCTGGCAGTCTTTTTTTCCCTGTGGGAGTCATGTTTTTAGGTCATTTATTGAGCCTACAAGATGAGTAGAGAGTTTGTTTCATAAACAGCTTGTCTTCTGAAAATCGGAGAAACGATAGACAGTTTGAAATCACAGTTGACAAGTACAAATGAATTAGACTATAAGTAGTTTACTTATGAATAAACAAACACGTATGAACTATAGCTACTATGAACAAGTGAACGTTACAGTAATCCCATTCAAGTATATACCAGCCTAGATCATTGCATTTGTTTTAACCATAAACCACGGGGATCTCGAAATTAAGGCTCAAGGGCGAAGGGCTTAGAGGCAACCCGAGCCCAAGTGGAAAAGTTTTTTGATTTTAGTGAATATGTATGCATTATATAGGAATTCAAAAAATATATGCATTTTGTTACATACGCTTCTGTGATATTTATCCTTGTTTTGTTTTGTGGTATTGAAATAAACAATATAGTCTCCAAGTGGAACGTGACTTAACGGTTGAAAACCGCAACAAATTGCCTAAAACCGGTCTCCGTTTAAATTTGGGGCTCATGTGTGAAATCATCAATATATCTACAAAGCCCTTCCTTATATGGTTTCAGGACAGTGTGGTCTATCACAAGCAAATCACTCTAGACCTGTTGCGCACCATGCCCCACAACATCCACTTCAGCAGTCCCACATGCAAGGGCGTGTCCCAGATCCAAGAGGTGCTCACAGCCTTCTGCCAACACAATCCCACTGTGGGATACTGCCAGGGCATGAACTTCATTGTGGCAACTGCGCTGCTGTTTCTCAGTCCTGAGGATGCTTTCTGGTATAGCCATAGCACGATTATAGCCTTATAGCACGTTATAGATGTTGAATAGAAAGTTGACGCCCCACTTTAGAAAGAATGAAGGAAATGGCCACAGCCCCCGAGTCTCATAGGCCCTAATTCTCATTTACAACATAGACTCGCACGTTATGGACGGTTATATCTAGCAGAATGTAGCGTGCACTCAGTAATTTACACGCACTGTCACGTGAAGCTTCAAGTGTAGTTTATGCACGCGGGCTTCTGCCCAATTACTTCCAGCTGGTGTCGAACTATCGGTTCCCCAGTATAATTTACAAATTTGTAAAGGACATTAATATGTCTAAATTAGTGAATGTGATTAAACTTCTTAACGAGTAAAACGATTTAACGGTTATATATTAAGTCGTTCTATCTACTGTTGAGGTTTTTGACGTGTAAATTCAAACAGAAATCCTAACTTTAGCTAAATGTGGCTAAATTTTATCCAAACTATACCAAACGAAAAGAGTACAGCAAGCTGTTTTAAAACTGAAAAACGCTTTTTGTCTCAGGGCGCAGCAATTTTTTACTTTTATCACATACCAATAACTTTTTCCAGGCTTCTAGTGGCCTTGACAGAGAAATATTTCATCGGTTCATATTTCGACTCTTCGCTGAGTGGGGCTCAGGCCGATCAAGAAGTGTTGAAAGAATTGGTCGAGGCTAAATTGCCGGATCTGTCTCAACACATGGAACGCTGTGACATCGATTTAGCCACCATTACGCTAAATTGGTTTCTGGCAGTCTTCTTTGATTGCGTGCCGTTTCAGGTGGGTTAAGTGGATTAAGTGCTGTTTTTTGTGGGATTAAGTGGATTAAGATATATTGGCTGATTAAGGTGGTAGTAACGATTTCGACGATGTGACTTTGAAGCAAGTTTTTGTAAGGATCTAACGCACAGCAAAGACGTAATATTTTTTGTACACTAACCAAAAATTGTGGTGTTTTTTTAATTTTTGAAATTCGAAGTTTGAGGCTGGCTTACTACTAAACTACTAAACATTAAGCCAACGTGGTAGCTAGTCCTAACATGCGTCTTTTTAATAAATAATGAATAAAATATTATTTGTGTATATTTTGAGCTAGTTCTATAAAATCATAATTACTTTGCTACTGCTTTACCAGTGGCTTAAATAACTTTCACTTAAATCTAATGTACGAAATTGTCGAAATCGTTACTACCACCTTAAGCTAAAAGATTAAGTTGTTTTTGGTGTGCTAATGTATGTAAATCATTTACACAACCGTTTCGGCTTATTTTTTGGACACGATCTCGGTGTGACCCAGACTTATTTATGCAAAATATCAACTTGGTTGGCTAGGTGACTTTTTGACATTGTGTAAGCACAAAACAATAGAGTCGATAGGACAAGTGAGAGTATGACCCGGGCTCTACAGACAAGAATATACAAGCCATAATCAAACTAATAACTACAAACAGTTTTAAAACAGTTTCAGATTGATGCCGTATCATAACGTGCATATCTAGGGGATGATTCCTAAAGTGGATTAAACGGATTAGATTAAAATTTATTTGCCTAATAACTAATCTCAATGGTGAGATAAACGTATGAAATTTTGTGCACACTCCGGTAGTGTTACATACGTTTGCTGTAGTATATTTTGTATAAATTCATAGTCAATATCAGGAGTTATTAACAAAACTAATTTAATTCTAATCCGCTTAATTCATTTTATGAATTAGCCCTAAGTATTCGAGTTAAATGAAGAATACTATTATCTTTATATCATTCTCGCTAGTTTAATTTAGAATGGTTAATATAGCTTTGAAAGTCACTGTACATCTAATTTAGTATAAGACCATTAGAATGAGTCTAACTAGGTGAACCAACTTTTGTGCATACAATCTCTTTAAATATTTCTTTAATTTCAGACATTATTGCGTATCTGGGATTGTTTCTTGCTAGAGGGGCCGAAAATGCTGTTTCGCTACTCGCTAGCTTTGCTGAAAATGCACGAAATGTCTCTGATGGAACGATGTGACACAATTTCGGTCATGAAAATACTCAAGGCTGCCTCTAAACACACATATGACGCCGATGAACTGACCAAAGTAAATTCAGATAGACTTGAACTCAAGTTGATTGATTTATTGCAAAAAATGTTTGAGGTCTCTTTTTATTTACTGGCACCATTATCAGGTTGACATTTGACTAAATGTCTGGTAGATCCTTACTTAAACTGTACCTTAGATTAACGTCTTACTTTAACTTGAACTTTAACTTGTTTGAACTCACTGAAAATGCTGCCCTAATTTAACCTTTCAGCTGTCGTTTATCAAGTGAAAGTATACAAAATTTGTATTATCAATGGCGTGACTTTTTTGAAAATTTGCCAACTGAACCGTCAAACTGTCCAAAATATATTAATTCATATTCCAGTTTCCCATATACTAATACTTTATAATTATACTTTAATTAAGTTTCTGTGGTATGCCGTTCCAAAGATATTATCGTTATTATGCTTTCATAAAAATAAGGATAGTATAATAAATTTATTTACAGATCGCCACGCAAGGACTTTCCCCCTTTCCACGCAGGGCCACTTTAGTGCGCAAACAAGCGGCCTATCTGCATATGCTGCGACAACGACTGAAACTAAAGGAGGAATTAAAGCAGGCTTTGCGCGGCCCCGACTCGCCCCATCAAAAACAGTCCACTGTCAGTGTTCCCGATGTGGTTCCTAAGGCGCTGGCTATTCATTTGTGCACAATCCTGGACCAGAGCTCAGTTTTGGCCATCTGTGGTCACCAAAACGCGGCAAAACTTGCTAGAATTCATGTGAAAAAGTCAACTATGGCCCTGATGCCCATTGAAGTGAGGGTTTGGGCTTGTTTTTGATGAGAGGGATAATTGAAAAATAGTTTAAGCGTTCCTGTGAGGGCTAACGCTTTATCCTACCTATTTTAATGATCTGATTTAAATCGTTTTTGAGTTTTCGCTGAGTAAAAAAACATATCGATACTTAGCATGACACGCTGGCCTGGACTCGGTGTTTTTGTTTTTGCGGTTCTTTTCGAATGACATAGAACGCCCTAATGAAAAAATTACACATATATTTCATACAATCAGACGTTCAACTTATACATGTATACGGGGCTTAAGCTAACGACTTTTTGTAAATCGCACATAATTTTTACTGTTGCAAATTACGTTCTCTTGATTTTATCTATTTTAATAGTACACAGTTAATTTGCTTTTTTAGCTCGATTGCCGCGTTCTAGCCGTCACCGTCCAAGACCAAACTGCCTATTTGGCCCTCATTTCCAATTCCCTATGCGCTGTTCACTTGGAAAAACAGTCAGTTAAAATAATAAAACGAGTAAAGGCTGATTTAGTTAAAATAATAATATTTACTTGTTAAATTTTTGTAAACAAGTAACTCTAGTAAAAAGTAAGCGAAATACATACGCAATTACTATAATTGCAAGAATTGCGCCAATTGCGCTACTGCGTATACGAGAGTTTGGCGTCGTAGCGTTGTGGTAGCATTATTGACGTCAAAGAGAGACGCTTCGGCTCTGCAATAACGTATGACAGTTGTGAACCAAACCATTACTTGTATTTAGTTCCAATTTAGCAATAAAGTACTTTATCATACCTGTCTTGAAAAAACAGTGCAATAACTAACGTCAATAACTAAATGCATGCTGCTGGATTCACAGCGTGCATATAGAATCTAGCTATTGCACTGCTGCAGGCGTGCATCTTAGTTATTGACTTATTGCACTGTATTTTTCAAAACAGATATAAGTAAGTAAGTAAGTTTATACAGTAAGTAACATAAGTAAGTTATATCACTTTGTAGTGTGCACTCAGCAATCATTTGCACTGGCACGTGAAGCCGGCGTGCATAAACTCGTGCGCTGCGCCCACACGTTCATGCACTTGGCGCTTCACGTTACAGTGTGTATAAATTACTGAGTGCACGCTACATACATCGTGCTATAACGTAGGCTTGTGTTTGCTAGAGGTGAACTTGATTACGTTTTTTTTGTTTTTTTTGCAGAATCAAACTATGGGAAATCTCCCTTCGCGACACGGCCCTGTGTCTTATTCGACACGAGTCCAGTCTACTTGCGGGTCTAACAAACGGGTCTATGGCTGTGCTTGAGGTCAGTAGGTCTAACGTCCAAGTTCCTACCAGACACTTGCGATTTTTTCCAATCAAAATATAAGCTGATGCCATAATGACTAAGGTAGAAAATTAAAAATGCCTGTTACAGCTTTAAAGTGCAGCTCCTGACTTGAGCAAAAAACCAAGATAGCTTATATACGTATGTTAAATTATAATTTGGGCGAATACTGTTGTAAAGGGGTAGAGGCCACATATAAAGGGTAGAATGGATATAGGGGCCCCTACACCCATGTACGGTCCTACTAATTCCATAGACCTTTTTTTACCGGATTAAATGCTTAATTATAATCGAAATAAACGGTTTAAAAAATTATGCTGAAAAATGCCATTCCAAAACCCCTGGATTAAACGGACTTAATTTTTAGCGCGCTGCTTTTTAATCTGACTAAACGGACTTAATTATGCACGCTAATGCTAAGCATGCATGTTAAAACCTATTAGTCCAGTGGTCGTTTTGGAATGGGTCAGACTAGAATTTATCAGCTGACATATTTTAACCAGTTTGGTCCGTTTAACCCAGTCTGTTTAATCCGGTAAAGGAATTGGCCCGAAGTTACTAATTCCAGAATGTGTCCAGTGAGGCGGCCCCCCCTGGCATGAGCGACCTGTTCTACATCCCCCTGGGCCCGGCCCCTGTCTCCACTTTCTGTCTGGTCTCCGAACACCTGCTGTGGTGCGCCATGGCCAGCAAAGCACTTGTTCTCAATTTAAAGTGGGTGATTTGGATTAATTAGTTTTTTAATTAGTTAATTTAATTAATTATTAAGTTAATTGGGCTAATTTAAAATACTTTAATTGATCGAATTAAAATTTGATGAATGATTTGAAATTTCATGTAGCACTTAGTTAGTTTCTGCATCTTGTTATACGTCATACGTCAGTGTGTGGCTTACGTTAAATGTCTAGTGTTACGTCGTCGTGGTCATGCATCTATTCGTACGTCGTACGTTTAGACATGCGTCTTGTCAGAAATCCTGTCAGATTTGATATGATGATAAATGTATATATATATATATATATTTTTGTGGGCATATATATATATATATATATATATATATATATATATATATATATATATATATATATATATATTATATATATATTATATATATATATATATATATATATATATATAACTATTGTCTTGCGTCCCGAATATATATATATATATATATATATATATATATATATATATATAAATACGTCTAGTTGACCGTCACAAGTTAAATCATACGTCATACGTCAACAATGCTTTTAATCATTCGTCCCTCGTCTAAGCATATGTCATACGTCTAATCATATTTTCATTACGTCTAATTATACGTCATACGTCGAAGCATACGTCTCACTTCTAATCATGCGTCATACATCTAATCATACATCAAACGTTTAACTATGCTGCTATTCATGCGTCATAGGTTACACCCGGTCAGAGTTCAAACATGGAGTCGTTCGTCCTACGTCTAGTCATGCGTCATGTCGTCATATGTGTCATATATCATGCCTTTTATCTGTTTCAGAACCCTTGACACTGTGGAGGAGGTTTACTTGGCGGCAAACGTGAGCGGGGGATCAGTGTCATTCTTTGAACGGGTTCAGAATTTGATCTATTGCCCCCTCTATGGCGTCTGGCTGACTCTGCAAAAGTCCCCCCTGATCCAACTCTGGGACCCAACTCACTATACCGCCACGCTGCTCTATGACATATCCAATGATCATTTTAATGTCACATATAAGGTGAAACAATATTTGGATTGAATGATCGATATTGATTGATACCTGAATATTAATTAAGTTCAAGGCATAATTATACGTGGATTATCTATACAAATTGAAAAATATATCAGTAGTTACCTAATAGTGATACGTTATTGTGTTGTAATTTAATGAATTAATGAGTATAATTTTAAATGTAAACAGTACACAGTTGCACTAAGCTAAGTCAACCCTGAGAAATATGAAAAAAGGTGAAAAAAGAAAAAAACTAAAAAAAACAATAGCGTCCACAAAAGTGTATTAGCATGTAGAACCGACTTTTAAGGTCTACATATAAAAAATGTATGATATATTTTGAGTTTACAATATTATGTATTTTTTTAACAGGAAGATGAGAACATTCAAATCACTTCGCTATTGTCAGTGGATAACAGCGTTTGGATCGGCACTGCGGACGGGTATTTGATCATCTACGAAGTGCGCCGAAAGTCGGGTTTGGGCGCAACGGGGCTGCGTCGTTCTGCGTGCTCTCTGGGCTCCCATGGAAAGTCCAGCAGTCTGGAACACAGCACCGGCAGTCCGGCCCAGAGGCCAAGCGTGACGACGCAAAAGGACTCCGTGTCTACGCCCACGGTTTTGCAAGATTCTGGTGATTTTGTTGACTGCTCGTGCGTTAAATGAGAAACAGGGCCTATGAGACTTGGGGCTGTGGACTGTGGTGTAGTGGTTAGCATTCTTGTCGTCAATACAAGCGGCACGGTTCGATTTCCGGCACCCTCCAGTTTTTTTTTCAAAAATGGGGCATTCTTCTTGTTTCAACACTTGTATGTCTGTTCAGCCGGCAATTACGAAGTAATGACGCCACAATCTGACTCATGCACTGTTAGTGACGTTAATTTTGCGAAATTTTGCCCGCTGAGCGGACATACGGCTGTAACTACTATGAATCGACAATAAATCAGGTTTTACAATATAATTTAAGTAACATCGATAAATTTCAGCAGATCAAATGTCAGTCAATATTAATACAATATTTGAAATAACAAATTAACTGCAATTTGTTTGCAATAATTGCAATTTTGCAGGTTACGGCTCTCATTTCGTGGACGACCGTTTGGCCAGTTTGCGATCCTATAGCAGCGATCGAGAGGGAGTCACTGGAAAATGGGCGGATCAACATGGGGAGCCAAAGGGAGACTTCGGCAGCGGCCCGGTTGACCCAGATTTTCTGCAAGAGCTAGCCCGGCGCGCCGGGGGTGAAAATGAAATCTTCCGAGCCCCGCTTTCGGCTTCTAGGTAGTTCAAAAAAGTTATATTATTCGCTTTGAAATTAAAGTTGAATTAAGGCCAAGACGTTATTTTAAGTTATGTAAGTTAAAGTAAGCCCAAAATTAATGACTTCTATTTAACTTTTTAAAAACAATTTTAATGTTAAAAAACTAAGGGTGTTTTAATTTGCAAAGTAAAGTAAAGTTAAAGTAAGACCAGTAACTTTTTAACTTTTTTGGAGTTGAAGTTAAAGTATGACTTCTAATATTTTTAATTTTAGTTAAAGTTAAAGTTTTTTGCCCTACTTGCAGGGAAGATTTGGAGCACATGAACTCAGCCTGCAACCGACCCAAGAGCAATAGCGTCTGCATGTCAACATTGGCTCAGAGCATTGAAGAGGCTGAACTGGCTCGTGCTCACGCTGACATGGACCACCGAGTGAGGCATTACTCTTCGCGGAACCAACCTACGGTCAGCATTGTGTGTGTATGTGTGTATGTGTTGTATGTATGTATGTATGTATGTATGTAAAGTATGCATGTACTACATAATAATACACAGCCCCGACCCCACGTAACAGCAACCAAGTTCAGAGTAAACCGCGCAGGTTGGTCACTCACTATTATGCAGTTTCGAAGCTGGATATGCATTGGTTACTGTAAGCTGTCAATCAATTATAGCAAGAGTAGTCATACCGCTTTAAATTTGTTCAACTTTAGCCGTAACTAGTTTGGGGTTGTCTATTTTACTTCTGAGTTTCGCAAGTCGTTGTTACATGGGGTTGAGGTTACGTATGTAAACCATTTGAATTTCCACTGAGATTTAAAAGTCGACGTTACGTCGGATCGAGTATGTAAACCTCCCTAACTCACAGAAAAACATTCGCTGCTTCTTTTTCTTCTTTCTTTTTTTATTTCATTCATTTTTTTATTGTTTCAGTTGGACATTTTCTACGGTCGAGTTTCTGCACGTAAGCCTTTCGAAGACACCCAAACAGATTTTTTTTCTTTCTTTTATTTCTTTTTTTTCAGGATTCTGACTTGGAGTGCGGCAGCGCGATGTGGCGAGCCCAGTCGACGGTCGACATGAGTTCCCACGAACGAGCCGTTCCGGGCCGACCCTCGCTAAATCGACAAAGCTCAACCCCTGATGGCAATAACGTTATTCTCCGAGCCTTCAATAGCCTGTCTAGTGTTTTTACTTCTGGTTAGAAAGGATGATTTTTTGTTTTTTGTCGGTTTATTATAATGTGTGAGTGAGTTTATTTAATTATATGTGGGTTTTTTGTAATTTAGTTGTGTATAAGACAAACACGGTTCAGCCAAAAGATTTGTAGAAATGGAGGAGGTAACAAGAATAACCTTGGGTAAGAATGACAGTCTCAAACAGGCTGAGTAGGCTGAGGTAGGTATATACTGTCCGAAGTACCAACTATGTATCTGAAACTTCGAAGTTTCAAGCTTGCGTACAGTCACATTCTGGCTTGTGTAAAAATACTGAATAGGTATGCCAAGTTTTTGAATCCATCGGAAACTGAATTTTTAGTGTTTTTTCTAAGGAAAATGATTAACTGCAAGTTAGTTTGGATCGATAATTTCGATCTGAATTCTTAAGCCTGGTTCATACTCGTCCCTAAGCGTTGTCCCTGTCCTCAAGCGTTGTCCTTGTCCCTGTCCCTAGGTGTCCTTGTCCCTGTGTCCTCATACTTTGTCCCTGTCCTTAAGAAGTGTTCCTAAGGTCTGTAGGGAATGTCCTTGTCCCTGTCCTTAGAGGTGATTGATTCATACTCCTTGAGGACAATTCATACTCTTTCTCACATGAACTAATGCTCAAACGTCATTGGATAAACTGCGTTTTGTTTAAAGTATCTTGAAAAATTTATCAACCCTATTTATAGGCTGAAAAAAAATAAAATACAAAATTTCGAAAATGGGATTCGAACTCTGATCCATAGGTTGAGTGAGAAGCAAAAATCATAACCACTCGACTTCCAAGGCGTGGAAGTAGAAGCACTAGAACATCTTTTTGAACTTATAAGATATTTCAGGTTGGTATAAAAATTGAAATCTAAATATTTTTCACGCAAAAATGTGTTAAATAACCCAAAAATAACGATAGACATAATGCCGCAACACAAGCCCAAGACATTCTTTCACTATGTAGTAGTCGAGTTAGTCCGTGATTGGCTGTTCTTCGTGTCACATGTAGTAACTGCCGTATTTTGATTGGCCGAGTTGCTTAGGGACAGGGAAAAAGTAGAACATTGCTCAACATTGCTTAGGGACATAGGGACAGTCTTTATGGCTACTTAAGGACAGTCCCTAAGCTGCATAGGGACAAGTATGAATCAAAAGCAGCTTAGGGACAGCGAAAAGGAAAAGGTCACCAGAAAAGTATGAATCAAACCCGCATAGGGACAGGGACATTTCTTAGGGACAAGGACAGTCCTTAAGGACGAGTATGAACCGGGCTTTAGTCTCCTCGTATATAGTTACAATTGAGATTCACAGTTGACATAACTTTTGATCTGTGGTGTAGTCGTAGCTTTTTCGACGTCGACGAAAGAGGTCTGGTTTCTAATCCCAGCGCCTCCATTTCTTTCTTTACAAAAATGACAGTATTTACAGGCACATACGAGTACGACGATCTATTGCCGCTCTACAAGGAGGATTTGACCAGTCTGGAGGACCCAGCAAAACCGGGCCAGGGCTTGGCCAGCTACGAGCTAGCCCGGACGGACTCAGCCTGGAGTCTCCAGTCGGAGCTACCTCCTTCCGCGGCTGGCGTGGGAGCCAAAGGACTGGCGCCTGGCTGTCTGCGAGAAGGAGATCTGGAGCTAGCCTCAGTTAGACTGAGGAGACGAGACTTGGACATTGAGGACTTCATGAAACATCCCCAGACCAATAGTCCGCTGGGAAAACATTCATTATATAACAGGTGGGGTTACGGTATTTTTGGGAAACATTTCGTATATCACAAGTGGGGTTACGGTATTTTAAAAATGGATGTTAGTATAGTACGATGTTTGGTTAAGGGGGGGGGGGTACCCAGGTCAAAAATCAAAGTTCTCCAATTTTGCTTATTTTCACATATGTTACTCCCCCAAGGCACCTCTACCTCAGATAAGAAAAATTAAGCTTGAAGGTGCACTTTTGGTTCAGTGCGTTTGTCAGTGTATTTACATAGGCGAAAGTACGCCAAAAAGTCGAAAAGTAGCCCTTATTTGGACAGTTCTAGCACAAACCACATTAAGCCAATCAGGCTGTAACTTGGCATAGTAGTAGCCCACATGTATGCGCAAAATCGTATGATCCGGATTTTTGATATGTAGTTTCAAATCTAAAATCGAGGGCGAAATGTGAAAAAATGGCCGTTTTTTGGACCCGCCAAATTTGAGTGATCTTACATTTGACGTCATTGCTCAAGCCATGGGCAAAAATTTAAAAAAATGGATCATAGAGGTTGAGATATGACGTTAGGCTATTGAATCATGTAAAATTCAGCTTCGTCAGTGTTAACAAAAATTTTGAGTAAAGGGGCGCTTTGCAACCACAAAAAACTTTTTTTTGCGCCTATGATTTACACGTAAAATTGAATTTTTGGGAGCCCCTAGTGAAAAATTGGCAAAAGCATTGGTTCCAGTTTGTTACATCTGCGATGCGCCTTCCCTGGGCCTACATTGTGTGCAAGTTTGAAGCGAATCGGAGAACCTAAAATTTTCACTTTTTCAGGTAGCCCCCCCCCTTAAGGAGGCAATCAATTTTTAAGACTAGTTTATAACTGTATTTATTATTTTTATCGTAGCATTTGGCCTTATGTGAATGTCAAGTTAGGAAAGAATTGAGATGAGCTAAGAATAATCTTGCTATGGGAGCATTTGATCTCAGCTTTTAACGATTCAGTGCTCATTTTGCGTTGTAAACCTCTGACTAAGCCAGACGCTCTGTCTAAGCCTGAGCCGAGGGCTGGCACTATATATTTCCCACAGCCTGGACTCTTCTGAACATAGTTCAGTTGCATTAGGTTTACACTTCACAAAACAATGTGTCATACTCTTTCCATCATGTTCTTTTGGACAAACTGACGTTATACCTTACAAACAAACTATGTCATACTCTTCCCATTATGTACTCTTGGCCATACTGACGTTAATGTTTAGGTCGTCATCACCCGTGCCGTCGGACTACTTGTCCGAATTGGAGTCGGAGTCGGAACGAGCCAGCGCCTGCTACACGGCAGAGACGGCCTCGGTGATTTCAGTGGGCAGCGTGGTCGACCCCCCGTTTCCCTTCGAACTGGCCCTCCAAATGATGTTGAAGGTGGCAGATAAACCAGTCAACTCGCTCACTGTGTCAAAGTACTGTCCCATTCCTTTACCGCACTGAACGAGTTTACTTCCGAAATTTTATGAGTTTTAGTTAAGTCTATGTTGAATTATGAAGTTAATGTGGTTAATCGACTCGAGAATGACATTAATTTATGAATGAGTACATATGGACCTATGTAAGTAACTCCATAGTAATTTACATACCTGACAAATACTGAGATTACTTTATTTATTTAATACTTTTCTTTTATTCTTTTTCCTAGACAAATTAGACGCAAAACAAAACTTGTTTTAATAATGTTTCAGAAGTTCGGGTGAAGATGTGGTCATTAGTTGCAGTGGAAATTATGGAGATGAAGAGGCTGTGCTGCGTTGGGTTCGCGAGCCGCAACAGGTGTGGTATAGTGGTTTGGGTGTTTGTTCACTAGTCCCCCCTGCCTTGGATCGATTCCCACTTGGTAATTTTTTTACAGTTTAAATTAATAATTTAATTTAAACTGTAGAAAAATTTTAAAAAACTAGTGAAGTGTTTTTATTTTTCCAGTTTACTCCGATATTTTTCAAATGTTGCAAAGGTAATGCAGATCATATATTTACGTTATGTGAAATGTAAACGCGGGCAATTTACAAAACTCCAATTTCAAAAATGAAATTTTTAAAAAAAATATCAATTTTATAATTTCAGAAATTATGGACGAACGATCCTGTGATCGACGAAAGCGAGCTTTCCTGTCAGTTGAAGAAATCTCCATACGCCCGAGTTAGACTCCCGAGAACTATGTGATTCTGTTGTTGAAAAAACTATGAGTTTTTTTGCTAAAAAATGATACGTCTTTGTATTTTTTTGTAAAATTACCCAAAAGATTAGTATGACACTTTTCCCATTGGCCAGCAGGTCTGCGCTGCACATATTGTTTACTTTTGTGAGATATAGAGCGACTAGGGTCGATTCACACTTACAGCTGCATGTCCGTTCGGCCGGCAAAATTATGAAATAAATCATGCAGAAGCTACATACTGATGGAATGAGTAGCATTATTTTTTTATCATATTTATGTCCGTGGAACCGGAATAAAAGGAATATAAACTGTGAATCAACTCTAAATGCACATTTTGGGTAACAGATTGCCAAACACAAAACATGTAATGAAAAGTGTCACGTTTCGCATCGAGAGTACAAAAATTTCTGACATTTACTAAATAGTGACAATATGTACTCTTGTCATAGATGTCGGCTGGTGTATACTGTAAGTTCTGCACTGTAAATCTCTATTAACATGGCTAGGCGAAATTTAATGCTCAAGTTATTTTTATCAAATTGTATAAAATTTATGTTCAAAATCGACCAAGATTAATCTTTGATATAATTTAAATATAGTTTGTTCCACATGCACTGCAAAATGTACACAATTTTTTGCTTTTATCCCGCATTGTATTTTTGTATGTTATTATATTTTGCTATTCGAAACCCACTAAAAAAGAGCTGATATTGAAAAAAGCAACTAACTACATATGTACGTATCCCCATTTCATATGCATATATATTTTTTGATCATGTAATTTTATCGCTTCTTGTGTTTCATCATGTAATTGGTAATTCAGTAAACATTTGAATCTGTACAGAAGCTTAGGTATAGCTAGTTCGTAATTGTCCACAAAATCCATAAATAATTTGCAAAATGCATAGTACGTACGTGTCTCAATAAGTACCACTATTTGTTCCTTTACACAAAAACTTCATTTCCCCAAGGCCGACACTGACCTTAACTGACCTCTTGCGTTGGATTTGCCAAAATTTCAGATCAAGTGACTCTGATTCCGGAGTCTGTAGCAAGTAATTTTGGTCTTTACTGTAGCGTAGGTTCATGTTGTAGTGCAGTTGCAGAATTAAGTCTAATACGCTAACTCCATTTTGGAAAAGTGCCTACAGTACCGACCTAAATTACTCGCTAGTGTACCACAGATTACGGAGTCATAACGGAATCGGAGTCACTTGATTTTGGAGTCAACTTATATACTTAATATTAACTATGCGCTTTGACTCCTGAATGAAGTAACTCCGACCCCCTTTGGACTCCAGAGTCTGTAGCAACTAATTTTGTGCGGTACTGTACTTTTTTAAAACTCTACAGTCTTTAATATCACTGCTTGAAAATTCATTTGACCCCTTAATTCCAATCAAAATTACTAAGCTAGGATATGTAATGCCTAGCCTAGCTAAATCGTAACTGTAAACTGTCAGACCGTAACAGCATCCGTTTATTTGCGGTCAGTAGGGTGCGTCGAATTGTTTGATTTTGCGAATACTGTCTTACTGTATCCAATTTCATTAGTCGTGTCGTGTTTAAACAAAGCAGCTTTTCTCAATGCATTCAGTTTGGGCCAATCAATTTCTGCCCAAAGGGGGGGTAGTTTTATTCAGACAAGTTTATATAACTAGTTTTTAAACTAATAAAGTATTTAGTTAAATAATTAATTATTTAGTCGGGTAATAAGTTAGTTGAAAGTGATTAATCAGTGACAAAAATGGTCAAGTTATTGTTTGAAAATACAGTAACTTTATTCTTGTCATGATGTAAGCTGTAAACGGGCCGTAATGTTAGCTAAAGTTTGTGTCAAGTGGCCTAGAAGGAAAAAGTTTCCAAACTTTCTCAACTAGTTTGACTCGTTCCCTTGCGAATCTCAAGTGTTTTTCCAGTAGCACCCATTACGGCCCTACGGTAGCCCTTAGCTCGTAGCTCTACAGTCTTTGCTGTTTCATCGCTACGAGAGCAGAAGTGGTTAGGAACTGCAGAGCAGGTGTTAAGCCGTGCTCGTAGAGTTGGGGTTCGTCAAGAGCCACAAGAAGGCCAGCCCTCTTCTGGCTAAGAGTCGACCCTCTCAGCCTTGACAATCTACCCAACAATATGAGCTCCAGCAGCCACCGTTTCAGCACCGCCACTCCACAAGTCCCAGCCACTTCCACTGACTCTCAGGAGGCGCACTCTCCCGCCGCCGCCCTTGTCTACTCTCAGTCCATAAGTCTGCTTCCGTCCGAGCCGGCCGGGCCCAACCCTGAACCCCCTTTGCCCCCACAACTCCCCTTCGACAACAGGAACCCATCCCATTATGCTGCCACACACTTCCCACCCCACCCTTCCCACTCTGCCTTCAGTAATGTGGGACACATGTTGCCAGGCAAGATTACCCTTCAGTTGTTTAGCAGATGAGTGCTGAAGTCTGACCATAAAATGTTGAACACTGTGACACGAAACGGTTCATTAGAACAAATTTCAGTCATTAAAGGCACAATCAGTGGGTCCTGCCTGACTCCTGAAATTACGACAAATGTGTTTTCTCAGTGATTACATTTTTGGGCACAGTTTAGTTTGTTTGAAATTTTAGTACCTACATATCTGCAGTTTGGATACATACATAATGTCGACAGCAATTGTCACCAGTCTTTTTGTGAATTTTCCATTAAAAACAAACTAATTAGTAGTGTTCCACCAAAAAATATTGAAATACAAGGTATAAACTTACTAAAAATAATTAAACCTAATAAAACTATCGTTCAGTCAACATGGAGGTTAACCTGTTAATTGAACCGTAATAGGCAATCTACGTAGTCAGTTCTATTTGTAAAAAATAGCATTTATTATGTAAAGCAGTTATTACCGAAGCCTACTCCAATTTTATCTTTTATCTAATCTAATACTAATCTAATTCTAATCCTACTTTTCACTAATCATTTTTCTATATTTTCAGCCTATTTCGCAGCCGATTTCTCCGCCTACCTCCACCCGGCCGACGCCTATCACTACCAGTACGGTGCGGCGGCCGCTAGCTATGACCACGCCTCCCTTTATTGCACCCCCCAGCCATACGGTCTGGCACCCCCCGGGCACCCTGCCGTTAGCGAGTCTATGGGAATTCCCTCCGGACCAATTTGCCACTCTGTCGTCGACCTGGCTAACCTTAGTCGACCCCTGGAATCAGATCTCAGACCCGGTGACCCTGGTGGGTCGAGTGGCACGGGTTAGTTGGGGGGATTAAGGGGATTAAAGGGATGAACTTGAGATTACAGTGCATTAATTTGCAAATATTGAAGTGAGCTTACTGAGCGAGGTTTCGCGTGAAAGCTGAATCAATCCGGGTTTGTTTGAATGATATTAAAGGGTGGTAAAAAGATTACGTTAGGTTTGTAAGTGGCTTTTCTGGCAAAAACACAACATTTGCTGAGAGCGGCACTGAATGATGTTAAAAATTTAAAAATTAAAGTTTTAGTTTAGATTTAGGTTCCGAAAAATTTAACTGGAGTATTGTATTTAATTTAGTGACTCCTACATTCAGCATCAGTGCGTCAAAACTATAATTATCTAACCCAGAGTGTGTTTTAAATGAGAAAGGGCTGTTGTATAGTGGTTAGCATTCTCGATGTCGACATAAGCGGCCCAGGTTCGATTCCCGGCGCCTCTATTTCCTTCTTTCTTACAAAATTGGGACATCCTCTTTCTTTCAACAAGAGCAATTTTTTACCAATTAAGTTTCCACATTAGTTTAACAGCATTATATTTGCTTTACATAGTACACATTGTATACACATAAAATTAGAAAAAAATAAATTGTAACGTTTTAGCCTTTAAGATAATTAATTAACTATAATTTTTAGAAATCGACAGCGGTTTGAAGTTGGATGCGAATTCTGTGAAAAGCAATGATCTCAGTCAGTCAAATCAGGAGGTCGCTCAACTAGCCAATGGATCAGGCACAGAGCCAGGATCAGAGTCTTTAGAATACGACAGTGATCCGGACTCAAATAAGTCTGACTCCGGAACCGGAACCGGAACGGGTCTGAAGAAACGCAAACGTCGCATACTGTTTACCAAGGCACAAACTTTTGAGCTTGAGCGATGGTTCAGACAGCAGAAATATTTGTCCGCCCCTGAACGGGAACATTTGGCACAGATGATCAATCTTTCGCCGACTCAAGTCAAAATATGGTTTCAAAATCACAGGTTTGTATGCTAATTTATTGGTATTGGCATTTTCGAAATTTTACCTGATTTTGTAAGCTTCACTGTAGGAATTTGCCGAACCTTGTTGTGTGTTGTTGTTAAAGTTTTTCATTAAAGTGAGTATTTTGATATGCATAGTATTTATTTCTTAAAATGTTATTGAATATGCTTTATTACACACATATCATATGTAGGTACCTACTTGACAAAATTTTTTGAAGGGAGTGACCTTTTTCCTATCTGCGCACAAAAAAATAGTTTTCAACAAAATTAAACCCATTCCCATTCTCTCATTTTTACGTCTACAGAGGAATCCTAGCTAAAACAACAAAATTGTAATCATTACAAAAGGGTTTAGAGTAGACTGACAAGTGACAATAGAGTGTACGGTAAAAAACATTTACAGTTTTCTGCAAGGTTAAACGATTTTTAACTTTTTGAACGTTCGTGTATTTTTCAGGTACAAATTAAAAAAGACCATGCAAGAAAAGGGTTACCAGCCGAGTTCCAGCGTACCGGTTTCCCTCTCTACCGGTTCTTTACGTCGCGTACCGGTACCGGTTCTAGTGAAGGAGGAAACGGAAAAACCGGCCACGGCGCCGGCACCGGGAGGTTCGTCACCGGTTTTCAGCAATTCCAGTGCTAAATCCTATGAAGCACCGGCACCGACCGGATCCGAACCGGTAGAGACCAAACCCGCACCGGTTTCGAATCCCTCCATGTTGCCTAGTCTCCAGAATTCCTTCTCTCCCTTCGCTGTACCATCGAGTTATAACGCCGGTTTCCTTCACTCCGGTTCCGCCGGCACCAGTACCGGTTTTGGAGGCACCGGTACCGGTTTTTCCGGCGTACCCCAAAGCGGGGCCACAATGCCGCAGTTGACACATCCGGCTTCGGGTGGAATACTTAATCCCGGTTCTGCGGCCGGTCAGGCTTACTATTCTAATTACTCGACTCCGTGGTGGTGAGACGATTTGAGCCTAAACTAATTATTCTGATTGATTTAATCCGAATTTAATCCTGTTATTTAATCCTAGAACGGTTTAAAATTGAAGCTACGGATACTTTTATTGAAGTCGTACTACTGGTCACTCTATAAATCGTTATGGGAACCGGAATGCATTAACTAATTGATCGATAATACTTTTTCACAACTCAGTGTATTAATTTTATTAATAAATAAAGTGCTAGTCACAATTGGATTTGCTTTACAATTTGATTAATTTTAGCAAATGTATTTTGTAATTTATTGATTATTTGTATATGTATTAAAGTGATTTTCAGCACAGTGCAAACGTGATTGTTATGAAATCGGGTTTCTATTTAAACTTGCAGCAACTACTCAATACTGAGTTTCGACAGCAAATATTTTAAAACCTTGAAAAATAGGTAGTATAGTTAGAAAATTACGGAATTAAACAAGTAATCAAACAAAAAACAGCTATCTCAAAGTAAATTAGTAAAGTTTAACTTTTCAAATCGAAACCTGTATAAAACTGTAAAATAGTTTTGGTATCTCAGCACATGAATTTAAGCTATCCAGTTCAAACAAACGTCAAACTAAACACTTCCTATAGGTAATTTTATTGCGAATTTGAAACTACATTTGTACCTTATTGAAAATTTTTCCTATTCTTCCTAAATATGGTTTTCCAAGTAAGTTTTAGTCAAGTCAAGCGCCTATAGCGGCTCCCATTCGGTATCTAGTAGAATATGGCAATACATAGCTACAAAACAAATGTCGTCAATGATTAGTTTTCGCATTTCCTATTTTATATATAAACACAGTTTGTGACACCCTTGACACACATTTAGCATCAAAGCCATATGTGATGTCAAAACTCTTTTACGAAAATGCATTTTGCCCTTAGGTTTAGATTCGGCCTTTTTTAGGTTTTTTATCTAATTTTTTAGTTCAGGGCTGAATTATAACTAGATTCTTTCAATTGTATAAGCTCTTGCTATAAATAAGAAGCAAATGGCAAAAATTTGTTATGTGAAATATTTATTTGGTTAAAAATAAAATTGAATTAATGAACAACGATAAAATAAAGTTCTTAACAAAACTGTCATATCCATCTCATTAAGGGAAATGTTATATTAATCAGATGTGGTTAAATTTGTTAGCTTATTTTACTCACTGAAAACATATAACTTGCTTGATTTGAACTGTTAGAATGAAATAAAAGACCCTCATTTTATAATAATTAAATTGGAATTTTGGCTTCCGGTTGGTTTTAACCGGAAGATAATATTTCACGAGTTTTTTCGGTCGTAAATTCCTGCTGTTCCAAACCCTGCAGATTATATATACACATTTGTTCAATTGAAGTTTACACTGTCGATAATCGATACTAAAGCCTGGTTTTTACGTGTCCGTATTTCTGTCCCACAGTATGACCGTAACCCATAACTGACAAACAGTAACCGGGTGGGTGAGTTACCGTATTACCTCGAATAAAGCCCCTGT